>SNQJ01S0029655.1:0-28290 GCA_010110895.2 Picea sitchensis | reverse complement strand
ATCCTTGATGAGGAAAACTATTCTACTTGGAGAATAGAGATGAAAGTGTATTTGAAGACAATGGGAGCAGCTATTTGGAAGGCAACCATCGGTGGATATGTTCCGTTGAAGAACAAGTCAAAGTTTGCAGCTCAAAGGGAAGGTAAGAAGAATGATGCATTGGCTCTCAAGACAATTCTTAGTGGACCATAAAACGTTTTACAAAACTGGGAGAGGTTTTTGTAGATAATGTTTTTGTGATTAAAACCCTCTCTCATTTTTGTTAAATTCATTCCCATATTCTTGGAATATGTGCCACAAAAGAATGACTAAAACATGCAATTAAATTGGAGAATTTGATTTTCTAAAATAGGATTCCAAAACAGTTTGAATATCTCCTAATTCATGAAAACTTTGTAGAAAATGAAGGATTTTATTGTTATTGGGACTGTACTTAACAAAAACCTTCTTTGGTTTTCCATAATTCATCTTCATTTGGTCAGAAAAGTCTTTTGAAAATGATGACCAAAACAGAGTCAAATGCGCAGTGAGTTTCAACAAAAGCGCAACGACTGTTTGAGGTGAAGTTTTGATAACTTTGATGAAGTTGCAAACCTACCAAAATACATGTGATGAAAGTTTAATATGTCCTCTTCAGCCTAGAAGTATTCATTCTCACAAAAACACCCATTAGACCCCTTGAAAACCTTCTCCAAAAAGATGTGTCCAGAAGTGCAACGTAGGCTAGGGTTTGTAGGGAAAATGAGGGAGATGAAGAGAATGGGTATGTGAGATGTGGATGAAGGTGATAGAGTAGGAAACCTAGGTGTTTTACTATTGCAATGAAGCAAAAGCATATGGAAACCAAAAGACTATGACTTTGACCAAGACACTCATTTGAAAATTTATGACAAGGAATGATTGCATGACCGTGATGAAAATTTATGACCTTGGATGAGTGGATAGAGTAGTAATGACACCTGGAAACACCAATGACCATTTGAAAACCAAGAGATCTCAAATTTTATTTCAAAATATAACAATTTGACCTAATGACCCTATCAATCACATGGAAAGAGTACATTTGATCATTGTGACTAATGGACACTAACACAATGTACAACAAAATATTTTCTTAGAATCAAAATTTCTTAGAATCAATGTAAATGTATAAAATCTGATTAAGGATAACATACAATATCCTCATTCGAATGAAAGAGGATAGCATCTAATTTCATTTACGACCAGAGTAAAAATTTTACTATTAAAACATCCACAAGAATATATATATTCATAATTATATTATCATTTAAAAGATAATAACACAAAAGATAATGGATTGGAAGAAATTTTCACAATTTTAAAAAGAAAATAGCCATAAATAAATTATATACAGTACCATTGGTTAACACATCACTCTTACGAACAATAGCTTATAATTTGTATATTGAATAACATTATGTAATAAGATTAATTAAACAATTTACATATATTATATTATACAAATATACATTACATCCTTGAACAAAACTATCATAAAAAGTTGATCAATCGTTTCAGATGAAGCAGTCGATCTCCCAATTGATGTAGTTTCACAACACTTGCCTTCTTTTTTGTTAATTGAGTGACCTCACCGATACCTCCTAGCCAATTCTAGGGGAAGTATTCTCCCCCCTTATCCCCCGAGCCACAAAGGGGCCACACACAAGAAACTATAAACAATAGCTCCAAGCTTGCCTCACAATGAAGAGCTTCCACTTTTTCCACAAGCTTGGTATCCCAACTCTCACAAGTAAAACACAGTCAACAAAATTTTGGAAGCATAACATTACTAAAAAAAGTGAGATCATTTCCCTTCTACACCATTTATTTTATAGAATAATTCTCAATGACACTTGTCCTCATGCACAACTAAATCATTTTTAATAATTAAATTAATTATTATTCACCCAACACATGTGTCACACTTTCTCCAAGTTGCACATGTATTTACCCTTTTTATTTTATTTTAAAATCTATTTTCCCTTACATTCCCCAATGTGTTCCTATTTTCGCTCTTAGTTGTCCCTTTGTTCCCCAAATTCTCATTTAATGAGTGTCCCCTAACTAGATCTTAGTTAGAGTTGGATTATGAGTCTTCTTTTAGTTAGACTTAGTGGTAGTTTGACTCAATATGCTATTCTATGTGTACACCTATTCTCTCATGTTTTATTTCTTTCTATTTAAAAAATCCCTTTTATCATTTTCATGCACACATGTGCAATTTTCCCAACCTTTAAATTATTATTCGCTCTTTTCCTCGAGTTTGAATTTATCTCAAATGTTTTAACTTATTTCATATTTTATTTAGCCCTTTATTTAAATTTAGACTTAGACTTAGTCTAGATTTAGGATTAGACTCTCGTTAGGCTTCTAAGTTTATAATTTACTGATTAATTAATACTCTGTCCTATCAAGGTATAAGCATTTTATTAATTTTATAGGCCATCTAGATTTATTGACTCACATTTTAATTACGTGACATGCCCTTCAAGATGAACCTCCGTGCTCTGAGGGCGCCACTCGCTTTTGACTGGGTTTGGAAGTTGTCTGACCCTTGGAGTCGACACTCCATTCGATCGACCTTGTGAGAGACTAAGGGCTTCTAAGGAATTAGGATTCTACCTTATTGCGTGCTCCTTGGATTTCCTCGTGAGTGACTATCTCATTCTGCCCTCATGACATCGTGTACCTCTCGAACTAAATAATCATTAACCTACAGTTCAGGTCACGACGAGAGTGCTAGTAGGATATGATAGGGATGTTGCCACACCTCTCTCTTAGTGTCTGGTTTTTTTGCATGACCCCTTTACTCCTTATGTGAGTCAAATTAGCAAGGATCGCCAAGCCTGCATCCACTAACAAAAAAAGTGTCAATAATCCATATACAAAAATCATACTGTAATCAATCATATATCACATGTGCATAAAATGAAATACTCAATCAAAATACAATCCACTCCCTGACTCAATCTGGAGTCCAAGGAAATCCGTTGATGCCATCAACATCCATAACCTATCATGTGTCCTGCACACTTAGGAGAAATCGTCAATAATATCTGTCAATACATATACATCTGAAAGTAATAATAAATCACAATACATCATCATCATCATATATAACTCATAATTGAAATGAAATCATAATGTACCATAACCACATCACTTGCACGCAAGTGTCTTCAAAGAATAAGTCAATATAAGTGTGATCAACGGAATGAGATGTTACAGGTTTATTACTCTTATAGGGGTTTAATCCTTTTTACTCCCTAGAGAAAACAAACCTTAGCAAGGTGTTTCTACAAGGGTGTAATCCTTTTTACTCCTTGTAGCAATCCTTCAGTCTTTTCAATAATAATAGAAATAAATTCCTTGATGGAGGGTGTATGCATTTTATACTCCTCCAAGGGTTTGGCAAAAATAACCTTGAAATCAAGAAGAAAAAACAAAATTGCAGAAATTCCTTACCTAATCCAAGAGATTGCATACAAAACCCTTACTTATCAAAGATATTCCACCAAATTGCCAAGANTGTAATCCTTTTTACTCCTTGTAGAAATCCTTAAGTCTTTTCAATAATAATAGAAATAAATTCCTTGATGGAGGGTGTAAGCATTTTATACTCCTCCAAGGGTTTGGCAAAAATAACCTTGAAATCAAGAAGAAAAAACAAAATTGCAGAAATTCCTTACCTAATCCAAGAGATTGCATACAAAACCCTTACTTATCAAAGATATTCCACCAAATTGCCAAGAACAAACATCCAAGAGAAGTCGCTAGCCTTTACTCCGTGAATAGACAAGTAAAGCATCCATTTTGCACAAGAGACAAGAGCTAGTGAATTGCCCAAGAGGGGTTGAAATTTCATTCCAATAGTTATTTAATTCTCGAGTGATGAGTTGTGAAAATGAAAAAATATGGCCTCTATTTATATGAGGCCATCTAAATCAATTTTTCCAAATAAAATTGCCAACAACAAATTAAAATAGGTCTGACCCCCTTTATTTTCCCTTACAACTTATAAATATAAAATTTACTTAAAGTAAAGCCCTAAAAAGGGTGACATCATGGCTTAGTAGGGTGACGCGAGGCCTAAAAGTGAGATGTTGAGCCTAAAAAAGCAGATCATTGGGCCTCCAAAGGCCATGTGTCAAGATCTCATGTGATAGGGTGTCATGCCATGCATCTCCTTCCTTCAAAACACATCAATTCACTTCCAGAACCATCAAGCTCATCAAACCCTAGCCTCCAAATGACGTTAAAGGCTTATAAAGTGATGTCCTAGGCCTCCAAAGGCCAACTTACAAGTGAAAAGGGATATGATGTCATCCTCAAATGATATCAAAGTTCCTCCAAAGTAAAGGTCCTCCATCCCTTTCATACAAAGGTTTCGGGGTCCTCTACCCATCATGTGGGGTATGGCATCCATCCTTAGGGCTCTAACCCCTCATGAAGGTCAAAATGGAATGATTCCTTCATGGATAGCTTTCATTGAGCAAGGTCCTGCAAATAAAAACAAGTACACCTTCCAATGGTCCACAAGTCACATGTATCATGCCAAGTAAGCCACATTTAATAAAATAACCACCCAAACATGTGCATTAAATCCCTCTTTTTCAAACTGAACAAATGCTCAAAGACCTTATAAAATTTTCCAAATTTAAGTATGGGAGGGTTGTCATGGTGCTCTATTGGGTAGACCACTCCCCAAGTCAAGGATACTTTCCAAAGAATACCCTCTCCAAGTCATGTAATGAGTATGAGGTGGATGGGGGTATGGATTTTGGGCATGGGGTTCTTGACATATCAAGGACTCATATTGTCTCATTTGTTAGGATCCAATCCTAACCCCTCTTCATGGTTCATTAGTTAGTAGGATATGTTTTCTATGTAATAAAGGCCAACATTATTTAATAAGGCCTATTAAATAAAGGAGAATAATTCAATGTAAGAAGACCTAATAGAAGCTTCCACTTCTAGAAATATCTTCATTTAGACGTTTCCTTAAAAGGTAAAGTTAGTATAAGTAAAAGTAGGAGATATTGGATATTTTTGTCTTGGAGATTATTGTAATAGAGCTATGCTTTGCTAGAGGTTTCCCCCTCAAAGAGGCAAGCGAATATTTCTATCTTTAATAAAGGTGCTCTTTCTGGTGTTATTATGGTATTGTTCTAGCTATAATATTGTTGTTCCATTACTGATGCTAAATATTTATGTTCTGCATAATATAAGTTATTTGGTATATTGCAACTAGTATCAGAGCTCCTTCCTGGGAAGAACTTGTGGGGTAAATTTTTTTCATGGTAGAGACGTATTCCAACATCTTTAAGCTACAAAGATCTGTCATTCCATGCATAAACCCACGGTCGGGGAATCATACATGCAAGAACTACAAGTGGTACTTAAGTGCACATTGTTGGCCACCCTTGTAACCCCTATTGGTACCCCTTTGAGTGGTAGTGCATCAGATAACACCTATATATGGATCAACCTAGATATCCTGAAGCCCTCTGTAGATAAGCTGATTGGCCACTTGACTGCTATAGTGTCACCAAGAACATCACTCAGGAAAATACTCTCTAGTACTTGGGTAATCAGGTAGTACGGCTTAGGGTACGGTCTATCATCCTTAGTTTGTGCCCTGAGATATTGGGTCGAGTACTATCATTCAACCTTGCACGTATATAAGAGAGTTGTAGCACAGGGAAAACCCTTTCCTATAGATACCCTACAAACCCCAACCCTTGGGACGGAAACAACTGAGCTATTACAATGCAACTTGGACCCTACTAAATTTTTTGTTGCAAAAACAATCCCAGCCAACATTTTTTATTATTGATAATTTGAGAATTCCACCACTGCATAATTATTTAGGTCGGAGAATAACTTCGCAGAAGTAAAACAAAAAAAAAATTGAGGGCCTGACCACACCCTTATTTGTGACTTAGTCCATTGGATTATTCTCTTCATTCTGATCGCAGTGGTACCCTACACCTTTAAGCCTTTTTTTTTTTTTCCCGTGGACCCAACCCTTTTCGAGACACCCTTATCTGTGACCTATCCCATTGCAATCCTCTCTTTGACCCAATCACACTGGTACCTATAATTTTTGTGGCCCATATTCTTCGTCTCGACCCCTCATATGCTACCTAAGCTGCCCCAATGTCGACCACCCTCTCTCAGAGCCAAGAAGACTACGATTCTAAGGTGTTCAACCTAGAACAACAAGTGTCCTCCATCCACACACAAGTCTAAGATTCCATAAACACAACAATACAAGAATTCGTCCATGCAGCCATGCAACATATATTCAAGGGTAAGAATGTTGAGCCCAATTCAGAGGACCCTCAAGCCTCCCATTATGATCCTAATCATTCATCCCGCTCCTCTTGGGGTTCACCACACTATTCGAATAAGGTTCCCAAAGTTGACATGCATAAATTTGATGGATCCAACCCAGTAGGGTGGGTTTCTCAAATGGAACAATACTTCTCCCTTCATGGTATTCGGGATGATGAGACCGAAATCCATGTAGGGGTTTTTTACTCGAATCAAGAACACTGGAAGTGGTGGAAATGGCATAAGAAATGTTATCCAAGACTACCTACTTGGAACATGTTCACTAAAGAACTTTGTGCTTGTTTTGATAGGGAATCACATTTTTTGGGAAGGCTCACTAAGCTACGCCAAACAGGATCAGTCTCAAACTTCATCATGACATTTGAACAATTGGTTATCCGAACCGAGGGATTATCTGATGAATTTTAGCTTGAATGTTTTATTAGTGGCTTAAAGGAAACCATCAGGGCTCATGTGATCATGCATCATCCTACTACCTAGTTGTAGGCATGCCAATTAGCACTGGAAGCATAGACCATCCTTCAGGCTCCATGACTGAAGGATACATTCCCCAACTATCCTCACCTCAGGGCTAACCCAACTCCAACACAAACCTTGATGGTCCAAAAGGTCTCTCCAGCATAAATGGAGGAGAGTCACAAGCAAGGAATTTTCTATTACTATGATGAAAAGTGATCACTGGGACATAAATGTAGGGAACACAATTTATTTCAGATTGATGCATCAAATTCATATTCCTATGCAGACATACCATCAAATGAGACTCCTGACCCAAAGGATGCTCAACCAAGTGTTCACGTTGAAGATTCTATTGCAGTCTCCATGGAACTAGAGGAACCTGTCATATCACTTCATGACCTTTCAAGTATTTCACCCCATAAACATTGAAGATCAAGGGATACATCAAACATAAGCAGATTGTGGTATTGATTGATAGTGGTATCACCCATAATTTTATTCACCACAGGCTTGTCGAGGAGATCCATTTTTTTGTCTACCTTGTTTTTAATTTTAAAATCCTCATCGCTAATGGGGGTATGATGAAGTGTGGGAGATGTTGTGAGAATGTGAAACTCCAAATGGGGGATTATCATCTGAAAACCCATATGTCCTCTATTTCCATGGGGGGATGTGATATTGTATTGGGCGTGGAATGGCTTCACACTTTGGGACAAATCATAATGGATTATCAAGAATTATATATGATATTCACCCAAGATGCTCACACCTATACTCATTGAGGTCTCCAAGAGGGCTCCCCTGAAATCATCAGCGCTCACAAGATGGAAAAAATGTTGAAGAAAGGCCACCATGGTGTGATTTCTCAATTTCATGCCATCTAGGTCACTGATCGGGCCTCTCTGGTCATTCCTCTTAGCCTAGAACTAATATTGGACAAGTACCCCAAGGTCTTTGAGGTTCCCACCGGCTTACCTCCCTCCAGGGGTGAGAATGATCATAGCATCCCTCTTCTTCTAGGCAATCGACCCCCCAATGTATGTCCTTATAGGTATCCATTTTCTCAAAAAAATGAAATAGAAAAGATGGTACAATATTTACTGGAGGCAGGGGTAATTCTACCTAGTACCACCCCATATTCTTCCCCCATGGTGATGGTTTTAAAGAAAGAAGGTACTTGGTGCATGTGTCTTGATTTTTGTGCCCTGAATACACTGGCCATCAAAGATAAGTTTCCTATTCTTGTCATTGATGATTTGTTGGATGAACTCCAAGGTTCCCATGTCTTCACCAAATTAGACCTTCACTCAGGCTATCACCAGATTTTGATGAAGGATGAAGATATTCAAAAGACTGCTTTCATAACTCATGAAGGACATTATGAATTCTTGGTCATGCCTTTTGGCCTTTGCAATACCCCATCCACCTTCCAAATTCTAATGAATAAAATATTGAAACCTTAGTTTCGGAAGTTAGTCCTGTTTTTATTTGATGACATTCTCATTTATAGCCACACTTGGGATAACCACCTTATCCATGTGGACAAAGTCCTTCAATTACTACAGGACAACCAATTGTTTGTCAAAAATACCAAATTTTCCTTTGGAGACAACGAAGTGGAATACTTGGGACACATTGTGGGTCGAGACGGGGTAAAAGTGGACCCAAAAATGATACAAGCTATGTAGGAGTGATCATGACCCACAACCTTAAAGTGCCTAAGGGGTTTCCTTGACCCCACAGGATATTACATGGAATTTGTACACCATTATGGAAAGAATTCTAAGCCCTTGACCAACCTTCTTGAGAAAAATTCATTTCATTGGACACCTGTTGTCGAACAAGACTTCACAGATTTAAAGCAGGCCATGTAAATACTCCTGTCCTAGCAGCTCCTGACTTCAACAAAACCTTTGTGGTGGAATCAAATGCTTCTGGAATTGGTCTAGGTGCAGTGATCACAGAAGATGGTCGACCTCTGGCCTTTATTAGCCAAGCATTGAGTGGCCACAATTTGGGCAGATCTACATATGAAAAAGAAATGATCGCCATTCTCCATGCGATGCACACATGGTGGCCATATATTTTTGGATTTCATTTTCAAATCAAAATAAATCACCATAGTCTGAAGTATTTTTTGGAGCAGTGGTTATCCTCCCGAGAAAAAAACAAATGGTTGACCAAAATGTTGGGGTATGATTATGAAATCATATATAAAAGGGAAAAGACAATATAGTAGCCGATGCATTGTCAAGACAACATGAGGAGGACAACTCCCTCTTTTCCTTATCCTTACCAATCCCTTAATGGATTTAAGAAGTTCAAAAAGAGTGGCTAACACATCCGACTATATCCATGTTAATTCAATGCCTTTAGGAGGACCCTAATCCTCCCATCGGCTACACTTGGCATGACAATATTCTTTGATATAAGGATCGCTTGGTTCTATCGCCCTCTTCAACACTCAAGCCGAGGATCTTAAATGAGTTTCACTGATCAACAATTGCGGGTCACTCGGGCTTCCAAAATATCTATGCTCGCACCCATCATTCTTTTTTCTGGGAAGGCATGAAGAAGGATATTATTCACTTTGTCATAGAATGTGAGGTGTGCCAACGTAATAAAGGTGAAACAATCAAGTCTCTAGGATCTCTACAACCCCTACCCATTCCATCTTTTATGTGGACAGACATCTCCATGGACTCTATATTGGGCCTCCCGAAAGATGGGAATGAGTCAATCATCATGGTGGTGGTTGATCGCCTCTCCAAGTATGCCCATTTTTGTGCATTACCCCACCCTTTCACACCGACACTAGTAGCACAAGTTTTCCTTGATCAAATTTTTAAGTTACATGGAATACCCACCTCTATTGTATCTGATTGTGATCCAACTTTCACCAATAGATTTTGGAAAGAGTTGTTTAAATTGTAGGACACCCAACTGAACATGAGCATCGCCTATCACCCCCAGTCTAAAGACCAAACAAAAGTGGTCAACAAATGTTTGGAAACCTACTTGCGGTGTTTTTCTTTGGACAAACAACATCAATGGGTGCAATGACTCCCCTTGGCCGAATGGTGATACAATACTTCATATCATACAACCACTAAAATGACACCATATGAAGCAGTGTATTGCCAACAACCACCTACCATCACTACCTATCTTTGAGGAACATCAAAGGTCCAATATATTGATACCATGATGCAAGGTCAAACAACCACCCTAGAAACTCTAAAGGATAACCTCCACATGGCCCAAAATCGCATGAAGAAATAGGCGGACCAACATCGTTTAGAAATGGTTTTTCAGGAAGGTGATCATGTGTTTCTCAGGATCCAAACTTACAAACAAACATCTCTCAAAGAAACATCACAAGTTAACACCCAATTTTTATGGGCCCTACCACGTCATCAAGTGTATTGGTTTAGTAGCCTACAAATTGGCCCTTCCAACTACTTCCAAAATCCATCTGGTGTTCCATGTTTCCTGTTTGAAGAAAGTGGTGGGACAGAGTTGTAGGGTCCAAACCATCCTTCCAGAATTAGATGAAAAAGGTTCCCTTTAGCTCCAACCAAAAGCATTCCTCAATGCACGTGAATGTCAATTGCGTGGTAGAACTATCAAGGAAGTGCAGATCAACTGGAAGGACACATCATCATAGGATGCGACTTGGGAACCATCAGACATACTCCAGTAGTTTCTGCATCTTTAGCCTTGAGAAAAAGGATGTTTTTTAAAGGGGAGGGCATGTTAGGATCCGATCCTAACCCCTCTTCATGGGTCATTAGTTAGTAGGATATGTTTTCTATGTAATAAAGGCCGACATTAGTTAATAATGCCTATTAAATAAAGGAGAATAAGTCAATGTAAGAAGACCTAATAGAAGCTTCCGCTTCTAGAAATATCTTCCTCTAGAAGTTTCCTTAGAAGGTAGAGTTAGTATAAATAATAACATGAGGTATTGGATATTTTTGTCTTGGAGATTATTGTAATAAATCTTTTCTCTGCTGGAGGTTGCCCCCTCAAAGAGGCAAGTGAACATTTCTATCTTTAATAAAGGTGCTCTTTTTGGTGTTATTTTGGTATTGTTATAGATATAATCTTGTTTTTCCATGACTACTTTCTAAATATTTATGTTTTTCATAATATAATTTATATGGTATATTGCATCATTTATGGGTTCCTTTGTGGAGGATGTGTTGCATCCCTTGTTTGCAATGAAACCTTTTTCCAAGCCCTTTTATTTTCCATTAGTTTATTGTGGTCCAAAATATTGAGTGCTATGTGCAATGGAAAGTAAAGAGCACCATAATTCCACTTGATGTTAGGAGCACATTGACTGCCATGTGCAAGGAAAGTAAAAGACACCGCAAATGCATTCCCGAAACAAGCGAGACATCTATTAATTATGTGTTTTCTTTTTTTTAAAAGGTCCTTCATTTTTTATGGAGAATAATTTCACTGCTCTCAAAACCTTAGGGTGAGCATCTAGAAGGATTATTTATGGCTTTTGTCTCTTTCCAGCTACAACACCTCTAGGCATTTATCCCCTTCTTCCCATGAAATGAGGTACAAGCCTTTCTTGGGGTCAATAAGTCCAAACACCCAAAAGACGAGGGAATGAAAGGGAAGAGGTGTGGAAAGGGGTAAGTATGTATGGGAATGGTATGATGACTGTTCAAGGAGACCCCCCCAGTAGAAACCCTTTTCTCGAGGCTGACCCACTTACTAGGAAACCCTGTCAACCACCAAGGTGAAATGAGGAAAAAGGTATAATTTCCAAGAAAATATTTTCATAATCAAGAAAGGACTCTTTGCAACATGATAAAATGATAAAATTATTAAAGTGACACTTACCACGAGACCGAACTTGTTACCTCATGAAGCAATACCTACCATCCTTCCTGGCCATGCTGGTGTGGTGGATGCTACTACTGTTAATGAATTGTGATGTGTTGTGAGAGGAAGGGATATGTATGCTGAATGCAGACTCAACTAGTCATCTGTGTTGATGTTTCTCCAGTTAGCAACATTGGATGGACATTCTCCCAGATTGGTCATACTAATTCAACCAAGGGAGAATGATACATTCACTCACGTGGCCATGCTGAATTGGCTAGTGATGAATGGTCCAGGGGCAACATTTCTCCTATTATTCATGCTAATTTGACTAGGAGTGAAGAAGACTCGAGATGCTCTCGCATTGCGTGCTCCAGGATGGAGTGACCTATTTTTATAGGGCAAGTTTGACTTGTTTACAAGTCTAGTATAATGTTGAAGATGTAGGCTCAATAGACCTCTTGTGATAAAGGGGCTTCTTGATGGATCTAATCAACATTAGAGCTCTATATTAATTATACATGCATGTGAGGAGAAGAACAATTGATCCGATATTTTCTGTGAGATCTTTCTTTACAAAAATTCTACAATGAAGATCTTTTACTGATGCTTAATCGCATGTGAACATGAGAAAATAATCATTAAGCATTGCATATGCACGTGAGAAAAATTGTCATAATTATGTGCATATGTGTAATTAAATCTCTACTTAATCAAGCTAGAATGCAATAAAAAATCACACATATAATTTGACACCCATGTGTTGATGGAGTTCACTAGACTCTTTTGGCTACATCTCTGGATCCGCTTGGAATAAAAATCTCTTTATTATACTTCCTTTAGCAAGGGATGAAACCTTCTCACAAAATGTGGCACATGCTCCATACATGGATGAAACCCATAGCAACCTTATCTTACACAAATAACTTAAGGCTCTCACATAAGTGACATTTCTTCAGTTACTAGAAGGACTTAACTCGTTTCTTCCAAGCTCTCTCTCTCTCTCTCTCTCTCTCTCTCTCTCTCCAGCTCCATAAAGGGATCCATAAAAGAATGCCACTAGAGACTGCATAAGGAATTTATATAGTTTCCTTAGCTCCATAATTCAAGGAGACAAGATCCATAAATTTAGTATCTAATAACAACTCAAGGACAAAAATGAGAAAGCATCTCAACCAACCTATGAGACCCTTAACTTCCCCTTGAGACTAGGAAACCACTTGTGATAAAATGAGGAAGAATCTCAAACCAACTCATGATACTCCCAACTTCCCCTTAAAACTAGGAAACTAATTTGTGAGGTGGATTCTCACACAAAACTAATTTCCCCTTAAAACTAGGAAACTAATTTGTGAGGTGGATTATCACAATTAATTCCCCTTTTTACAAATTAAGTGAAAAATACATAAGTAGTTTCCACTAACTTCAAGTATTAATTATTTTTCCCATTTGAATGAATAATACACGAGCTTCTCACACTCATTTAAACTATTAATCATTTTTACAATTTAAATGAAGCATTAATCATTATTTGTCACCTATCATCAATCAACAATTTAATGATCTTCTCCATGGTGTGAAAAGTAATAATTCCTTGTGTGGAGATCTTCCTGGATCAAACCTCCCCACAAAAATAACTTTTGGTCCTCCAAAAGTATAGAGAGAAATTGTAACTTGAATGTCCGCAACCAGCTTCTCGGAAGAGTCTTAGTCTACATGATGCACTTCTCCACTGCTCGATTTGCATAAAAAATGTCTCTGAAAAGTCGCACCTTCTTCTCCTTCACCTTTGTACTTTGGAGTGAGGATGTCGATGCCAACACTTTCATCAATGCAAATCTGTAGCTGATTGTCTTATCTGCATAACAAATGTCTCTAAAAATCTGCACCCTTATTCTCCTTCACCTTTGCACTTCAGAATGAGGATGTCTATGCCGACACTTGCATCAATGCAAATATATAGTTGATTCCATGATCTGCATAACAAATGTCTTTGAAAAATCCGCACGCTTCTTCTCCTTAACCTTTGTACTTCAGAATGAGGATGTCGATGCTGACACTTGCATCAATGCAAATTTGTAGCTGATAATATATGATCACAATTTTGCAAATTTCAAAGAAATACCATACTTGCCAGTAGTTTTATAAAACACTTATGGACAAGTTTACAATGATTTCCAAAACAAGCCTTAGACAAAAATAATTCCTCTCAATCAACAATGGTGTAATATCCCAAGGCCGAGCCCCAATTGTAATTGTGTATTGTAAACATGTTTGATAGGCCGGTGAGCCAAGTTATTTTAAGCTAGGAGGCTTATGAGATGATTAGGTCGGTGAGCCTAGATGCAAAGGCCAATGAGCCTATTTTTGTATATGTAACACTCATATCATTAATATAATACATCGTTGCATGTAGACCGACCACAATAAACACAGATGGGGGACTAAGTTCCACTGGGTAGGAAAAGGGATGGGGTTGAGAGGAAAGGAAAGAGGGGCTAACCTTGAGATCTTAACCCAATGGAATATTATAATGTATTTCCTGAAAACACTAAAGTTGGGAAATAAGCCTAGTTATCCTAAGTTCCTTTGGGGAGAGGAACAAACTCCTGGAAGAGCCATGTGTCACCGAGGACGCATGTAGATTTATGTGGGAATTTCCACTGTTGTGGGGGTCTCTCTCACCATTCTGGATCTCTCATGATTTTTTCCATCCCTTGTCTATTTCATGCACATACTGATCATGCACGCAGTCACCCCTTTTTCCGCCATTGTTGAAGCCTCTGCCATGGTGAACCTCTGTAACCTCATGCTCTGGTATTTTGTTGAGCCCGTACCCTGCCTTACCTGAATTCTGTTGCTACCAACACCTGTTTCCATAACCGAGTTGTTGCTGCAGTTGACACCTTGCTGGATTGGCTTAGGAGCTAGAATGAAGAAGCAGGTTGTCAGGCATGTGAGCTACTCTCTCCAGGTGAGAGAGTTTGTTGGGGAAGGGAGTTCTCTTGGAGGGAGCCCAACAATAGCTATAGTGCTCTGAGAATTCTTGATACGGCCTATTGTTGAGGCCCCAGAAGGGAAGTGGAGTTGTCGATGGACTGTTGGAAAGTGAAGGTGTATACTTCCTGGTGTGAGATAGGCATGTGGGGAATGAGAGGCTGTGAGTTGGGTGTGTAAGTTGGCTCCTTGGAGGAAGTCCGAGGATGTGAGATGTGTGTGTAGGTTGTCCCGTGAGAAAATATCTCTAGGTGAGAGAGGTTGTTGGGGAAGTGAGTTCTCCTGAAGGGAGCCCAACAATAGCTATAGTGATCTAATAATTCCTAATCTGGCATGTTTTTGAAGCCCTGGAAGGGAATTGGAGCAACCGATGGACTGTTGGACAGTGAAGGTGTATACATCCTGAGGTGGGACAAACATGTGGGGAATGAGAGGTTGTGATATGTGTGTGTAAGTTGGCTCCTTGGAGGAAGTCCTTCCTATTGATTGTGAAGTTTCTCGTTGTCCTTGCCTAGCCTAGGAATCTCTTTGCCCGGGTGGAGTTTAGTCCTAGCTCGGGGGTGACCCACTGCTGAGAGTGATGAGTAGGGTGGTCTATGACTGAGAGGTTCATGGAAGGTCTGAACGTAGTTGGTGTACTTCAATTAAAAGATATGTACCATTTCCATGTTTGGTTACATGTTGTGTATTTATATAGGCTGTTATGTTTATGGGTTTTTCCTGTGAATACTGCATGTATGCTTTTACTGTTATTTTTGCATTATGTTGTGTGGTAGCAAAATGCAAATCATCTGTTAAATTTATATGTATTATGTCTTCCACAAAGTTTAATAGGCATATCCCAACAGGCATATAAGGATGGAATTTACAAAAGAATGTTTTCAGATCTTGAACAGAGCAGAATTAAGGTAGCGTGGTCCGGCCTGGGTGGTCGGGGATGTTACAAAATGGTATCAAAACATGATAGTTTCAAGTAGCATGACCGCCCTAGGTGGATGGGTGTGTTACAACCGTTTTCAAAACATTTTGGTTTCAAGTTAGTGGCATTTACCCTGGCAAGGGTGGCCGAGGGACGTTACAAAATGGTATCAGAGCCCATGGTTTCAACACTGAGCCTAGATGGGCCATACAAGTGGCTATAGAAGCAAGCCCAAAGGAATTGTTGTCTAAAGGGACAAAATTTGAAGTTAAAAAGCGTCCCTGAGTGCCAAGAGAATACATTGGATGTGTTTTGAAGCTCAAGAGGTATGATGGTTTAAGAAAAACAAAAGAGAAAAGAGGCCGCGATCATCATTTGTTTGGGAATGAGAAAATTAAACTTGAGCCTTTAGAATAGTTTGGGAAGGGAAAGACCCCTCACATCCCTTAGATCTAGAGAATTTGCATGGAGGATAAGCACCGAAGTCCTTCGAACTTCAACCCTCTAGCCATTTTAAAACTATAAGCAGAGAAGATTGTGAAGTCCTGAAGTCTGGAACCAATCCAGACTATCTATTCCAAGGGATACATGTCCAAAGATTAAGCAGTTCAAGAGTTTGGCGTCCGGGGAAAATTATTGGAAGAACTTCCAGACCTCCAAAGTCCTGGAGTCCTGAGATCCCGAAGTTCCGAAGTGATGTGGCTTAGTGGTCCCGAAAGGTTAAGACATTCGAGAGTTCAGTGTTCGAGGAAAATTGGTGGAAGAACTTCTGGACCTCCGAAGTTCCAAAGTCCCGAAGTCCTGAAGTTTCGAAGTGACGTGGCTTCGTGGGTCCGGAAGGGTAAGCAGTTCGGGAATTCGGCGTTCGGGGAAAATTTTTGGAAGAACTACCAGACCTCTAAAGTCCTAGGGTCTCGAAGTCCTGAAGTTTCGAAGTGACGTAGCTTCATGGGCCCGGAAGGGTAAGCAGTTCGAGAGTTCGATGTTCGGGGAAAATTGTTGGAAGAACTTTTAGACCTCCGAAGTCCCAGAGTCCCGAAGTTCCCGAAGTTCCGAAGTGACGTGGCTTCCTGGGACCGAAAGGTTAAGCCATTCGAGAGTTCGATGTTCGAGGAAAATTATTGGAAGAACTTATGGAGCTCCGAAGTCCCGAAGTCCCGAAGTTTCGAAGTGACGTGGTGATGATGTCACCTGGGGGTGATGTGGACACACATAAGGCATGCCACGTGTCAGTGTGTTATGAGCTTTTGAAAGACTGATTTGGTAGGTAGATATTGACACATGTCACCCCTTGGATTGGGCCATGTGTCCACTTCTAGTGTTCTGCCACGTGGTGCTAGATCCTGCAGTTCAAAGATTTGGCACTTTGGAGGAACTTGGTCAAGAATTTTTATGTATGAAAAGTCCCGAAGCTCCAAAGAGCGGAGTAAATCCTCACCATCGATCGGGAGAGGACACACGATAGTAGATCCTGTATTCCAGAGACTTGGCACTCCTGAGGATTCAAGGTATAAGCAGTAAGGTCGAGGACTCCTGAAGGCCGGAGTCCATCTCAACCGTTTGTCACAAAGGACATGTGGCGCTAGATCCCAAGTTTCAGAGACTTGGCACTCCAGAATTATTGAGAGTGTGGACACTCTAGAATTCCCGAAGCCCAGAGTTGATCGTGGCCATTAGTTAACAAGAAGGCGTGGTTTGTTGATTAGTTGTTTTTGAATTTGTCATTCAGACATTCTGGTGGATCTATGCAATAGTGCTTCGAAAACCCCCGAATCTCGGAGTTCCGTAGTAAATCTAAACCATTTTATGTTGGGAAGCCATGGACCGTTGATCCACCATTCTTCACGAGTTCACCAATTCGACACTCCGGGGGATTAGCCATTTGGATTTGCAAGAACCCCCGAAGCCTGAAATTTTGGAGCCCCAAAGTCCCAAAGCTCTGGATAAGTGCCTATCAGCCTAGCTCTTGGTCACAACCCATGGTCACATGAATTTGGAGGCTGAAGAAAGAGGGGCTATCACCCAAAATTTTGTTGTAAGAACATAGAAAGGCCTTAGAGAAGGAGCCCGTGGGGTTTTTGTTTTTTACAGACCTACACCTAAAGAGGTAAAGAAGGCCTGTAAAATTGAAGAGATGATCCAACAAGCATCCAAGAGCCAATTCGGCTCTGAGAAATAAGAACAATTGTGCAAAGATCACCTTCCAGGAAGCACCATTATTCAAACAGTCATAACCTCCTACTCAAGGCTCATAATGGTGCAAGGGAGCAGTCATTGGAAAGGTATTGAATAGTAGAAGAAAAATGTTCACCCAGAAATTGGTTCTGGACAAAAAATTTCTCAGGAAAAACATAAAAAAGAAGTCTGATATTTTAATGAATCAAAATGGTTCATGTTTTCATGAAATTATTGAGAATAGTTAGCCTAACAAAGTTCTGTTGGTTGCACGTTTTTTGAAGAGTTAAAAACTGTCAAAAAAAAATAGACTTATCATCGAGTACAGAGATATGGAAGATGCACAAGAGGATTATAGTCAGGAAGATGTGATTATAAGAATGGATGTCCATTTGGGAGTTGAAGGAATAAACTCCAATGGGCATGGAGTAGGAAAGGATGAGCACATAAATCTGGTTGATACCATCAGAAAATTGTAGACATATGTGCAAAGTCACAGGGCCGATAATGTAAGGCTTATGAAGGCCAAGGAGCAACATGAAGACTTCAACATGAATTTAATAAAGAGCCTGAACATAATTGAAAATAAATTGGATAATGGCAGTGGCTCCAACAAATCAGGAAGCCACAGGTCCCCTGATGAGAAAATAAAATCAAGGAGTGTTAGCAGATACCACCAACACTCTCAAAAGCATTCCAAAAGGGGAACACATAGCAGCTCAAGTCCATCCCCTTTCAGGAAGCATAGGATGTCTGGGGTGGATGATTTGAAAGGAGAAATGAATAAGATCAGACCTCTTACTTTTGATGGAGAGCACAAGAAGGATGAAGATGCTGAGACATGGTTGCTTGGTATGAGGAAGTACTTCCAATTGCAGAACTATTCTTCTCATGTAGAAGGAAGAATTGCTATCTATCAGCTAAAAGGGAAGGCATCCATATGGTGGGATCAGCTGGTGCAAGTGCAACACCTCATAGAGAAAAATGTGACTTGGAAGGAATTCAAGAGGCATTTTGAGAAAAAATACCTGACCAAGAGGTATTATGATAAAAAGATGAAAGAGTTCTTTAAACTCAAACTGGGAAACATGACTATTGATGAATTTGAAAGGAGATTCTTAGAGCTCTTGAAGTTTGTCTCCTTCATCAAGGATGAGAGAATAAATATTTAGAGGTACATGAATGGACTACCATCTTTCATAAGTCATAAAATCCAATATGATGCTCCCAAGACTTTGGAAGAAACTATAAGGAGAGAAAAATTCTTATATGATCAACAAAAAGGAAAGCCTACTTTCCGTAAGGCTTGGGAGGACAAGAAGAAGTTCAAGAAGGAACATAGGCATAATGGGAACAAGCCTCCATTTTTCAGAAACAATCCTTAAGGACAACCATCTTTTAGAGAGCATAGAATGGATAAGGTAGGTGGGCCAAGGCCAAGGCATCCACCTATTCAATGTTAGGGTTGTAAAGGAGATCTTATGTATAGAGACTGTCCTCACAGAACTGGCAAAGTGAGAGATATCCACAATGTACAACAAGATGAAACAATGGAGGATATAGGAAGAAGTGTACCAAGGATCTATGCAGCCCTGGACAACAAGCAAGCAGAGTTTAAATCACACATGATTGAAGTAGAAGGTATGATCAATAACCATGCCTTTACTATTTTGATAGATTCAGGGGCTAGTCATAATTACATAGATCCTAAAGTTGTGGATAGAATTATTCTGCCAAGAATCAAGCATGAGAAATATTGGTAGGTACAACTGGCTATAGGAACCAAGAGAAAATTTGTTAAGCTGGTTAAATCATGTCCAGTGGACATGAATGGGCTAAGTACCATGGCAGATTTGAACATCCTGCCATTGGGTTCTTATGACTGATTAATCAGTATGGATTGGTTGGACCAACACTGTGTTGTCTTAGACTGTCATAACAAGGCATTCACTTGCCTGGATGAAGAAGGAAATCTGAGGACAATCTAAGGAATTCCCAGGGCTGTAGCTATCAGAGAAATTTCAGCAAGGCATCTCAAGAAATGTTTCAAAAATGGATATAAAAAAATATATGCAACTAGCAAAGGGGGCATATGTGCATCCTTACAATATGCTAGAGATTGGCTATGCAAGTCAAGTTTAAGACTAGTGGGCAAAGAGAAGAGAAGGGTACAAGAAACCTCAAGTACTAAGGTAGTCAGTCAGGAAAGGGTTGAAGTAGTTCAGTTGAAAAGTAAATGGATGCTGAAGAACCCAAGGGCTATAAAACATCATGTTTTGGAATTGTAATTCGTCCAAGTATGAGTTGGGATAGATAGATCCAGAAAATAAATAAAAGCTGAAGGTTAATATCATCTTAGTATTAAGATGGAAAAGCAAAGGAAGCCAAGAGTGATTTGGCTAGAAAGTGCTTAGGTAAAAAAGAATCATGCATGGTGATTACAATGATAGCACAAGAAGAATCAGGAATCAGGGAATAATTGAAGACTTCTAGAATCAACAAGAGAAGTGACACAAGGAGAAAGAAGTTGTTGCAATTACTGTAGCAACAAGTATGTTATGGCTTGTTGGGACAACCATAAAGTGAGAATGCTTGCATGTTGCAAGTGTTGATGATAATGTTGTTGCATATGTAAGGAAGCAACAAAAAACTAAAGTGTTGGTTATAAGTCCGATAAAGAGGCATGGAAGCTTCTACTGTCATCAACTAACCAGGTAACATCAAATTTATTCAACGACAACTACGCAGGTAAGTATTTCTTGGGAAATTATGTTGCATAATTGTCGAAGGGGAATTTAGGTGAGAATTTCCCGAGATATAATTTTATAATACACAGTATGGTATTATTTAAATGCATTAACATGAATAAGATATCACTAAGTGCAGTAAAGGCTAGAGGCCTGTTATAGATATCAGAGATTTTAGCTTTAGAATGCATAGACCGACATAGTAACATGTCATGTTATTTTGGTTATGGGGTAATAACCAAAGAAATAAAAGATAAGAACTTGCTATAGGAATGATTCCAGGAAAACTAGTCATGTATGAGACTAGGACATGGTTGGATATGACAAGATATGGATATGGAAAGGTTAAATACCAAACAAATACCCAAAATATTCTCATCTTTAAATAATACTTGGAATGAAACCTTTTTGCTAACACTAATGCACACCACATAATTATATTCTTGGTGTAGTGTTTGGGTTGGAAAGGAAGGCATCCAAATAATCGAGAAGACAATGGGAAGTGTGTGGAGAAGGTGTCAAGACATTGACCAGATTTCCAATCTATGGATGGTGAGATACATGAGTTAGATAAGGATCATTATGAAAATCAATGCAAAGGTGCATTTAATAGATACACATTGAGAGTTGCACTCATGCCTAGTAAGTGGCAGAGTTGCACCTAGGCATGGTAGAATTGTATACTTAAATGCATTTGCTGAATGCTTTTTGTGAGTGCATGCATATATATTATTGCATGGAAATAATTATACTAACGGTTGAAGTGTTGCTAACTCATGGAGTTGAGAACATTTCAGGAGCTATTAGACATTGCAACAGGAAAGTTGCAAGTCAAGTAGTCACATGAGGATTGACTACAGAAAATTTTCTGTTTAGAAAAAGAAGTAATGAACTTACTGATATTTGAACAGGCGTATGCATAGAATGATAATTCATTTTATCTAATAAATTGTTTTGTAGTTGTGATTGAATTGATCAATGTAGAAAATTCTAAGATCACGTTATAAGGTTTTTGTACATATTGCAACAAAAGTATGATGTACATGAAATACTGACAATTGGTTGGTTGAATGCAAGATAGAAGCACATCAGGAAAAATGGTATTCAACAGGGTGCTTGCTGAAAGCCAGAAGGAAGACTGCATCCTAATATTGCAACAACAATGAAAAATTATGAAATAGAATTTGATGTTTTGGGAAAAGTTGAATTCCTTATAAAATAAATTTAAGTTCTAAATGACTTCTTTTATGTTCTCTCATGATAACTACATGTGTGTGATGCGGATGAGACAATATTGATCAAAGTTGGAATGCTGAAAGAACAACTATTGTTGGAGACATTGAAGCCATTTAAATGAGAACTCGGGTGAGAGGTTCTGGTAATGGGTTGACACTCTCCTTGTGTGTGAAATCCTTGGCAAGATGGATCACTGATGGACTGTGTAGCAGTGAAAGGATGCCTGAGCTTGGAAGGGCGAGTGCAACAAGGATGAGGCAACTCAAGAATGCTTATGGCATGGTAAATGCCATAAGGAGGGTGTGTCAAATGGAGCAGTGAGATGAATTCTTTCCCGAAGTATCTTTATGGAGTAGAGAAAATGACTTCCAGCTGCAGTATGAATACCAGAATAGGTGCTTGAAAGCAGAGCACCAGGTGAATAACAAGTTTCCAATAGCAAAAGCTTGGAGATTTTTGAAGATTTTTGAATTATACATGGTATATAATGCATTGAGGATAGTGCATAAATAAGGGGAGGGGATTGTAATATCCCAAGGGCGAGCCCCGATTGTAATTGTGTATTGTAAAATTGTTTAATAGGTTGGTGAGCCAAGTTATTATAAGCTAGGAGGCTTATGAGATGATTAGGCCGGTGAGCCTAGATGCAAAGGCCAATGAGCCTATTTTTGTATATGTGACACTCATATTAATATAATACATCGTTGTGTGTAGAACGACCATGATAAACGAGGATGGGGGACTAAGCTCCACTTGGTATGGAAAGGGATGGGGCTGAGAGGCAAGGAAAGAGGGGCTAATATTGAGGGCTTAACCCAAGGGAATATGATAATGTATTTCCTGAAAATACTAAAGTTAGGAAATAAACCCAATTATCCTAAGTTCCTTTGGGGAGAGGAACAAAATCCAAGTGGAGAGGAACAAACTCCTGGAAGATCCAAGTGTCACCCAGGACACATACAAATTTATGTGGGAATTTCCATTGTTGTGGGGGTCGCTCTCACCATTCTATCTCTCTCATGATTCTTGCCATCCCTTTTCCAGTTCACGCATGCATTGAGCATGAATGCAGTCACCCATTTTTCCGCCATTGTTGAAACCTCTGCCATGGTGAACCTCTGTAAATGAATGCTCTGGTATTTTGCTGAGCCCGTAACTTGCCTTACCCAAGTTTTGTTGCTACCTACACCTGTTTCCATAACCGAGTTGTTTTTGTTGTTGACACCTTACTAGATTGGCTTAGGAGCTGGAATGAAGAAGTAGGTTGTCAGGCCCGTGAGCTACTCTCTCCATGTGAGAGAGTTTGTTGGGTAAGGGAGTTCTCCTAGAGGGATCCCAACAACAACTATAACGCTCTGAGAATTCCTGATCTGGCCTATTGCGGAAGCCCTGGAAGGGAAGTGGAGTTGTCGATGGACTGTTGGACAGTGAAGGTGTATACTTCCTAGGGTGGGATAGGCATGTGGGGAATGAGAGGCTGTGATATGTGTGTGTAAGTTGGCTCCTTGGAGGAAGTCCGAGGTTGTGAGCTGTGTGTGTACGTTGTCCTGTGAGAAAATATCTCTAGGTGAGAGAGGTTGCTAGGGAAGTGAGTTCTCATGGAGGGAGCCCAACAACATCTATAATGCTATGAGAATTCCTGATCTGACCTGTTGCTGAAGCCCTGGAAGGGAAGTGGAGAAGATGATGCACTGTTGGACAGTGAAGGTGTATACTTCTTGGGGTGGGACATGCATGTGGGGAATGAGAGGCTGTGATTTGTGTGTGTAAGTTGGCTCCTTGGAGGAAGTCCTTCTTGTTGACTGTGTAGTTTCCTGTTGTCCTTGCCTAACCTAGGAATCCCTTTTCCCGGGTGGAGTTTAGTCCCAACTCGGGGGTGACCCACTGCTGAGAGTGATGAGCAGGGTGGTCTATGGCGGGGAGGTTCGTGGAAGGTTTGCACGTAGTTGGTGTACTTCAATTAAAAGATAAGTACCATTTCCATGTTTGGTTACATGTTGTGTATTTATATAGGTTGTTATGTTTATGGTTTTGCCTGTGAATACTGCATGTATGCTTTTACTGTTATTTCCACATTATGCTGTGTGGTAGAAGAATGTAAATCATCTATTAAATTTCTATGTATTATGTCTTCTTCAAAGTTTAATTGAGGCATAGCCCAGCAGGCCTCTAAGGCTGGAATTTAAAAAAGAACGTTTTCAGATCTTGAATAGAGAAGAATTAAGGTAGCGTGGTCCAGCCTGGGTGGCAGGGGATGTTACAAAATGGTATCAGAGAATGATAGTTTCAAGTAGCATGACCGACCTGGGTGTGTTACAACCATTTTCAGAACAATTTGGTTTTGATTTAGTGGCGTTTACCCCGACAAGGGTGGTCGGGGAACATTACAAGTGGATGCAAGACCCATTACAATTTTTCCAACATGGATTAGGCATAAAACAAATGCCTTCACTCTCATCATCACCTAAGAGTGTCTAATCACAACCTTTTACATCATTTTCAAGGTAACATGCTCATTATCATCACACTCATTTCACAATTCAGATACTTTTGACTGTAAACATGACTACTTTCTGTTGAAGTGTCAAAATGGTCTCTTACTGCACCATCTTGGTTTGCATGCAAGGCTCAAACAATGAATTTCCTATAATAATTCAGATCTTGCTACCATGGTGCAACACTCAAAGATCACGAGAATCTACAACATACATTCATCCTCTTGCAAATTACCAAAAAGAGGAAAAAACCATAAATGCATGAAACTTACATTGGGTTTCATGGCAAGGCGCTCAACCGACAACTCAACTCCCAATGAACACAACACCAGTAGGTCCATCTTATCATTCTGCAAATTTTGACTGTAAACTTGACCATATTCTGAAGAGTGCAACTCTGCCTCGTAACGCATGCCAAGCAGTCATGGGCTTGGCCATAGCTCTCAAATTCTGCTGCTCAGATCACACAACAGACTACACCATTGACTCCGAATCGAAAAATCGTGCAAAACTGACTATAATTTCGTACCATTTTGTCACTGTCACTTCTGGATCCCCTAGGATTTCTACCTTTATCTGTGTGCCAAACAGGTCACACCTCCTATATTAAATGCCTGTAAATCTTGAAAAATGTGCCAACAGAGGCCCGTACCTGTACTATCCGTTGGATGGAAAAAAATTTGGGTTTAAATATTTTTTCTCAGTTAGACCTACCAACGTAGCGACGTTGGCACATTGGTTAAGTTGTTGGAATGGTTGGCAGGAGGTCCAGGGGTTGATCCTTGTGGACCCCATACTTGACTTACGGTTATATGCGTGTTTTTATATGGTTTAACAACCATATCTCCATTATGACTGTATTGTTGGCGGGTTGGTTAGCCAGGGGAGGTTACCATGTTTTCTGTCAGTTAGTCTGGTGTTCAAATACCGGCCGGTTCGACCGACCCTTTTTTATAAAAAAAAATTTGGACTTTATCCCTCATTGGGAAAATTTGGGCTACCATGTGGCAACCTTTGATTGGCCCACGTGGAGCCCTATCAATGCCCAGTCACTGGTAAAATCAACAACCACATCACTTGTACAATTAACAACACATCATCAATCTGCATCAACATTGTACTGCCACATCATCATTCTATACGGTCCAGTCACTCTGTTGATGTCATCACCATACAACCACATCAATCGACACGTGAGTATTCGTACTGCCATGTGGCGTACATATAGATGCCACATGGCACATTTTTACTAGTCCACATGGACCCCTGAAAGTGAAAAAATGCATGACACGTGGCATCATGTGGTGCTTCCATGTCAACATGCTGATGTCATCACTATACAGACTACATAGTGAGCTTGATGAGATTTGCTTGTTTGTTCAAAATTTTAGATGGTCATAACTTTTGCATACGGAGGCCGATTGAGGTGTCATTTGCACCGTTGGAGATCTTAAACTTGGTGCTAGTTTCATTAAATTATGGGCACTTTTGTTTTTGGCCATTTTTTTTTTTACTGTGGAGGATCCACTTGGATCAAACCTCCAACTACATAGGCCCTTGTACGGGCTTCTTGCTTGGTGTATGATGAAGCTCAGGGTGAAGCTCCCAACATTTCCCGATCCAGTGACCACTCATTTTGCAGTGAGTGCAATAGTTGTGTGACTTCATGTCTGTCTCATCTTTGCCATAAGGAAATTTTCTCTTCCAACACTTTGCAACACTCTTGTTGTCCCAAGATTTTCGAGGAGACTTTGATTTACTCTGGAATCTCTTTCTAGATCTATCACTTTCAAAAAGTGATGTTCCATTACTTTTCTTGGATGGTGTTGGTGATGATTCAAGCTTTTGCTTGATGAATTACCTGCTTTTGGCTGCTTTTGAATATTCTCCTTCACCATACCCCATTCCTACATATCGACGTATTTCTACAACCTCTAGTGGTTGAATGATTCCTTGGACATTAATACCAATACCTCCTCCTTGACTCCCCATATTCCTCATTAAATTCAAGACAATGCCCTTGGTGTGCCTTTCAAAAACTCCAAAAGAAGAATCATCATGAAAATAAGGAATTGCACATGGAGAATTCTTTACCTCCACTCCTGTTTGTTACACTTGGTCATCTTCCCGAAGTTTGGAAAATTGCTCCTCCTGGTTGGATGAAGCTGTAGATGAGGCTTCTAGGAAAACACCTTTGTTACCTAGTGTCTAGAGAGCATCCTCTATTATCTGACAATATGTGCAACCATCAACATTTTCATGACAAGAACCATAACTAATATACCTATCATGGCCACAAGTTGGTCTGGTCTTGTAGGGGCTTTTTGCTTCTCCTGTAGTGGAACATTCCCCAACTTGCTCCTCCATAGCTTCTAGTTGCAGTCATAGTTTTCTCTTTTCTTCTTTTGATTCTTGTAGCAACCTCCTAAATTCAACGTTCTTTGCTTCAATTTTTTGGTTTATTTCTTCAAGCTCACGAAGCCATGCTTTCCTCTTTCCTTTTCCCATGATTATTCACAATATGAAAAACTGGTTAGACCTGCTCTGATACCACTTGATCCGATATTTTCTGTGAGATATTTCTCTAAAAAAATTCTATGATGAGTATCTTTTACTGACGTTCAATCGCATGTGAACATGAGAAAATGATCATTAAGCATTGCATATGAACGTGAGTAAAATTTTCCTAATTATGTGCATATGTGTAATTAAATATCTACTTAATCAAGCGGGAATGAAATAAAAAATCACACATATAATTTGACACCCATGTGTTAATGGAGTTCACCAGACTCTTTTCGCTACATCTCCAGATCCGCTTGGAATACAAATCACTTTATTATCCTTCCTTTATCAAGGGTTGAAACCTTCTCAGAAAATGTGGTACATGCTCCATACATGGATGAAACCCAGAGAAACCTTCTCTTACATAAATAAGTTAAGGCTCTCACATAAGTGACATTTCTTCAGACACCAGAAGGACTTAACTCCTTTCTTCCAAGCTCTCTCTCTCTCTCTTTCTCTCTCTCTCTCTCTCTCTCTCTCTCTCTCTCTCTCTCCAATGCCATAAAGGGATCCATAAAAGGATGCCACCTAGAGCTTACATAAGGAGTTTATATAATTTCCTTAGATCCATAATCCAAGAAGACAAGATCCACAAATTTAGGATCTAATAACAACTCAAGGAAAAAAATGAGAAAGCGTCTCAACCAACCTATGAGACCCTTAAATTCCCCTTGATACTAGGAAACCACTTGTGATAAAATGAGGAAGAATCCAAAACCAACTCATGAGACTCCCAACTTCCTCTTAAAACTAGGAAATTAATTTGTGAGGTGGATTCTCACACAAAACCAATTTCCCCTTAAAACTAGGAAACTAATTTGTTAGGTGGATTCTCACAAATAATTCCACTTTTTACAAATTAAATGAAAAATACATGAGTAGTTTCCACTCACTTCAAGTGTTAATCATTTTCCCCATTTGAATGAATAATACATGAGCTTCTCACACTCATTTAAAGTGTTAATCATTTTTACAATTTAAATGAAGAATTAATCATTCTTTGCAACAAGGCTCATGGACACTTTTTTAGTAAAGAAGAAATGCCAAGAAGACAAATCAAATCCCATTAAACTATTATAGAAACCCTGAAAAACATTAAATGAAATTTTGAAGACAAAATGACAAGTCGGCCCCACAAGGAAATTAAAGGTGACTCAATTTATATAAATAAGAGGCTTGATAATTTCATTTACACATCATCATAATTCCTCGCATCAAGTGTGCAATTCCAGTGGTAGCAACAACAAAATTAGAGGAACATCTTAGAGGATCTTTTGGGGGTGCACTATTTTGTCTAGAGTTCTCTATTCTCGAGGGTTCATTATCTTCCTCTTGCAAGGGAGAAATTATGTGCTGAGGTTTATTCATATTAATGGTGATGTATTTATTGGTTTGAATTCTTCTTAAGAAAAGTTGTTGGGTTTTCTCCCAAGGTTGGGTTTCCTAGGATAAAATATTGTGTCTATTGTGCATG
>SNQJ01S0029654.1:222104-247479 GCA_010110895.2 Picea sitchensis | reverse complement strand
TAACAACTAGGAGAGAGGGGGATAGAGAGAGGGATAGTGAAAGGGATGGGGAGAGAAGGAGACATAGAAGGGGGGGTAGAGAGAGAGTGAGAGGAAGGGGAGGATACATAGGGAGATAGAGAAGGGGGATAGAGAGAGAAAGAGGGGCAAAGAGAGTGAGAGTGAGACTAACAACGAGGAGAGAGAGAAAGCATGGAAGAGAGGTGGAAGAGATAGGGGGATAATAGGGAAGGGAGGGACAAAGGAGCAGAGAGAGAGAGAGAGAGAGAGAGAGAAAGAGAAGGATTGGGTGTGAGAGTGTGAGGCATGACAAGGCAAAGTATAGGTTTAGGTCTTTCCATGCCTTGTGATGTCTAGGTCTTGCCATGTCTAGGTCTTACCATGTACATGAGTGTGAGAAGGAGAGAGAGGGAGATAGAGGGGGGGTAGAGAGAGAGAGAGTGAGAGGAAGGGGGGTATAGAGAGGGAAGAGAGGTAGAGAGAGGTAAATAGAGAGAGAGAGAGAGAGAGAGAGAGAGAGAGAGAGAGAGAGTAAATAAAAATAATATGATATAAGAGTGTGTGCATGCTATTAGGATTGTATGTGCATTCCTAGACCACATGCACACTATAAGGAACATGTGTGTGTTCTTAGAGCGTGTGCGTGCTATTACGATCATGTGCGTGTTCTTTCGAATTTAAATTTTTGTGAATACATCTCTATATCTTTGTTTTTGACGTTATTTTTCTATAGGCTACACAATTCAGCTATTGAGAAAACTACATACATAGATAGAGTCGGCTATGCCGATTCCAAATATATATATATATATATATATATTTTAATTAATATTGTTTACTATTTTTAATCTATTTTTTTATTCGCATATATCAAAATCCTAAAATACATACCTCTCATATTTCTACTATAACATTTTGTTGGCTTAACCATTTGTAAAATGAGTTATATGCCTCACTAGAGGAGACCAATATTCATGATCTAAAAAAAAAGAAATTATTTTGATCATGTTAAGACCCTCTTAGCTTGCACAAACAAAAGTAGTTGTAAGTTAAGGATATATTGACTTCCATAATTTAAAAAAAATATAAAATTAATATTATAAATTTCCAAAAAATACACCACACTGTTAAAACAGGTTTTCTACAATTATATAAGTTTTTGGAATGAAATTTCATCATTAAGTTACTCAACACCTGCACGAACAAAAACATATACCTTATATTTTGCTAGAGAAATGACATACCACTTTTAGAAAAAATCAAATTTCACATAGTTATTCACAATTTCTATGAATAAAAGTTGTATATTCAAAAAGCTAATTCAATTTCCTACCTTTCATCTTCTTACACCATATTCAAATTCATTGTAAAAGTACCTTGAATAATCCCTCCAAGTTAACATATTGTTGTTTTTCCATGTTTTCATTGCCACTAACGCGCCATGAAAGAGCATCATTACTTTGCACATACCCTATTGTCTTCTGAATATTAACTAGCCTATCAATGCTAGAATACAAATCTTTGAGAATTCGTTATTGTTTGTTGAGGTCAAAGTGGGAGCTCACCAAAATAATAATATTGAGACAATAAAGAAGAAGAATGATTATTATTCCTAGGAAAATTGTGATAGTATAGATGCTTCTTTCAAACACGCCTCTAATTTGTCAATATACATGTCAAAAAAGATATGAGACAAATGACAATCTTACATAACCCCTATATTATAATTGATTTCTTTTTATCAACCCATGTCATTATTCTTGAACTTGGCAATAACTTTCTCCTATAGCCTTTTGCAAGAGCTTTCAACTAAAAAAAAACTATTAAATTTTTTCTATCTATTCCAAAGTTTATTTCTAAACACTCTATTAAAAACTTTTCTAAAATCAATAAAACAAGACAAAGATTGATTTTACTATTTCATATCTCTTAACAATAAACCTAAGAATAGTTTTACTATTTCATATCCCTTAATAATAAACCTAAGAGTAGTCATGGTTGAATGATAGCTCCTCATACCAGCTTGACATTTAACCATTATTTTGACATTTAACATATACTAATTTTTTTTCCATAATTTTCCAAAAAAATTCAATAATAATAAATCTATAATCGAGAAATTTTCATTGTAATTTTTGAAAGTGAAAACAAATTTTTTTAAATGTATACTTTAACAAAACCATGCTTAACTCATTGAAAAGCTTATGTATTTGAAATATTTAAGTAGATGCTTCAATTTATAGAATTTGTACTCAATATTGTACATGTTAAAACTTCCCCTCTTACGAAAAGGTTAACCCAAACTCAATATCCCCCGAAGTAAAACCCTCTTGTTTAATAAACTCAAGTTATGACACAAATTTTGATATTTTATACAACACAAACTAAGAGCAATGACTAAAACTGCATAACCTATACTACTATGGTGTTAAAATTTTTAGAATGTAGATTACATGCCATAATAATTTATAGTTAAAGACTAAGTCAATACACGAATTGTGCATATGTACCCATTGACGTGTGAAATCTACTCAGTACAAGTATAATTGCTACAAGCATTAACGTCCCATCTCGATTAAACAGCTCTCATATATATTTTACACATTAATGTTCTATTAAGAAACAATGCATTAATGTTCTTGGAAAGTGGTATTATATTTGAGAAATTAAGTGTTAATCATCAAGTTTATATGGTTTGTGTATGAAATAGTTTTTTAGAAATGATATAAGTTTGGATGAAATTATTATTATTATTATTTTTGGTTTAAAATTTATTTTGATTTTTTGTTGTTTAAAATTCATTTTTTTATTATTTTTTGTTATTTAAAATTTATTTTTCAATGTAAAAATAAATTCAGCTTGTTCAAAAACTAATCTCTGAAACATTTAAATTATAAAAAAGAATCACTCATGTCTCCTGATGATCTAACAATAGGCAAATATCTTTAAGAAAAAAATAAAAATCATTTGATAGAAATTCAGCAAATAACCCTAAAGTGGGACAGGTTGGCTCTGCCAGACCATCAAGCAACAGGTAGGGCATGTTGCTTCTGCGATTAACCGTGAACCCACAGGCTGCTTCTGCGATTAACCGTGAACCTGTCAGAACTTCTGTATGGTGTACGTAAAAGGTTATCTTGGGTACTTTTTACACTAAAAAAATAGTGAAGTAATATTATATTTGGATCAGATTAGGCCACATTTTCATAGACATACAGGCATTAATAAGGCTTCTGTCAAAAACGTTCGCCTCTCAGTTCTACTGAATTGAAGGTACAGAAAAATCAGACATATGCAAGACACTGGACGAGCCACCAACAACGGAAAATTAGTCAAAATTACGGTAGGTATTCCCAGAGTATTTCCATACAATTTTATTAAAATTCTATTACATGGACGTTGAAGGATTCGATTACTAATCATCACACCATCACAGAGAGTTAAGAAGATGACGACGAAGACCTCACTGCAGGATCTATGATGAAGTGTGTGGAGGAGGTATTAGTATTACGAACTGCGCAGTTTTCACGAATTTCTCCCTTGCTTCCTGTGAGGACATCCAGCTGAACCATCTTAAGCATACTGAGCGCAAAATGGTGAAAGAAGGAGGACTGGTTCCCCGCGAAGTTGTTGACGATGTGTCGCGTGCGGTAATCGCTGTAGAGATCCTGATCGGAGGTGAGGAGTCCTTCTCCGTTCCTCAGATCCATGAAATACTTTTTGTCAAATAGGTCTGGAGTGCGTATGTCTAAGGCAGTGGTGTTCACGGTGGTGTTTGAAGGGCATGTCTGCTCAAGTTCCTTTGCAAAGTCGGCGCTGAGGGTAGGATCTTGAGTTGGATAAAGCCTGTCCACGAAGTTTGAGCAGTGACTGATACCGAAGGTGTGCCCTCCTGAATGTTTATACATCCATAAATAGTAATAATGCATGTTCATCAGAATGGAATGAAGGAATGTTTTGAAATTATAATTTGGCGTAAAACATTGACCTTAGCATTGAAAACTGACCTGAGAGCGCCACGAGATCCACGAAATTATCAAAACCCTTTTCATTAAAGAGGGTCATCAGTACAGTCACATTTGAAGTCGGACTTGGTAGATTGTTCACAGTCACTGTTTGGTTAGCAAAGGTTAAGCTGTCTCTGCGGCCCAGTGGTACTAGAAACTCTGGTCCGCCCGCCTATGTTTGGTGAGGAAAAAAACAACTATGGTTAGTTCAGATCTCGTCTCCTCGCCTCGCCATGTCATTCGAAAATCTATGGAAACTCAGAAGGATGACAAAACTATTCTACAACCTCAACTAAGCGATAGTAAATAGTTTTCTAAAAAGGCCAAAGTGCAACCGTCAATATTTATTATTTATTGATAAACATTTATGTACTTTCTACTGTATTTTTACTTTATACATATATGAAGTCAATTAGGTTAACTTGAGTGGTTTATGAAGTCAAATAGGTACATATATGAAAAAAACAAACCCGGCGTTTAAGTTTAATGGAGTTCGAGTTCAAATACGCACCATATATACTGCGTAGGAAGCGACTAAAGCCAAGATGTCAGCGCAAGAAACTACTCCGCTGCATTTGGCTTCTACTGCTTCTTTGATGTCGTCGATGATTTCGAACGCCTCGGGTCTGAGTGTGAGGTTTGGAAGAGCTTCCTGCTCGCTCGGGTCACTAGAAGTTCCATTTAGCAAAATCGATGCGTCGCAACCCTGACAGAAGATCAACAACCGATAATATAAATATGAAAGAGAGCGAGTGATTAGAAAATCGTTAGAAAGAGAGAAAATGTTGAAAAAAATTCAATCAGTTTCAACGTCATGCAGGGTAAAAGAATGAATAATAGAGATCACCTGCACAAAGCAGTCGTGGAAAAGGAGTCTGAGCAACCCTGGTGCTTGAGCGATGTCTTGTTCCAGCACCTGCTCAAGAGTGGATTTCACTATTGCCTCCAAGTTGGGGCAGCTGCCATTGTAAAATGTCCATGAAAGCCCATCTACTGGCGTTGGTAGATCCCTTGGTTCGGCACCAACAGATGAAACCATACCAAGGAAAAACATGGCAATGACGTATTCGGGTTTCATTTTTCTCATCTGCTGGTCTCTTAGTATCAAAAATCTCTTATACCCAAGAACAACAAAGAAAGAAACATGGGGATATTTGGAGAAAAAATGGGCGTGGTGTTACGAGAACGCCATGACTACTTTTTAAAGCCCAGCTTGAGCAAATTACTCAGTGGGTACACCCTGACCAACTCTCCTGCAACAAAGGTGCAGTCTCTGCCAGCTCTTGATGGTTTACCTGCTTCATCACCTTTCAAATGGTGAATACAGAACCACGTTTAACATAAATCTGAAATTTGTCTCCCCATATATCATCATATTGTCATGGAACGTATACATTTAGTACCAACTGACTCACGAGATTTATTATTGAGTCACAAGATTTATTATTGAGAGTCAGACTGACGAGAGTTTTTATAGAGAACCAGCGTTGATTTCAGAGTCAGACTGACGAGAGTTTTAAAAGGTCTGTGGCTACTTTCTTTTCACAATAACGACATCTAATTTGACGGACCGATAAGAATATCAATAGTCGTAGTTGATGTGAAGTTTAGGTAGTTAGCACGTGCGTGCATTGTTGATTTATTTATTTATTTAATATAATGTCACATGCTTTCCTAATAATATTTTAAGCAAGACGTTTTACGAAATAATTATGAAAAAATGTTGGGTTATTAGATTTAAGTAATTATTTCTGTATAATCCAATTATGTTAGATATTTTTCAGTATGAATTTATTTTTGCATTCAAATAATTATGTTTCTTTAAATATTATATTTTAATATTGATAAAATATGTAGTTGTTAGGTTAAAAAAAGACTTGTATTTGACAACTCACTTCTTATACCTCATTGTATCATCTAAATAACAGTGGTTGAGCTTGACTAGAAATAAAATTAATAAAAAAATGATTTATTGACGTGAATGATAACTTTAAAAAAACATTGTACTTGAATAACTAAAACATTTCCATATCTTAAACTTTAAGACCAATTTAAATAACATAAAATATACACAATGAAAATATTTACAATTTTGAATCTTCATGATTTTAATTAAAAAAAAAAAACACAATCTATGCATAATTTTAATTTTTAAAATTTAATTTAAATAAAAATAGAAAAAAATGTAAATGTAGATCAAATCACCATTACAAATGTTGGGTAGATTGAATCACCATTTATCCAACCTAAGAATTCTTTCTCCCATTTTTCCAACCCCCAAAATCTTACTTCATGTCGAATTGTTTCATGTCCAATTGTTGAAATAATTCCACCTACTCAGATTGATTTATTTATGATGGGTTTTATGGATAAGATGACCTTATTTTCATTGGTTATTTTCAACACAAATTAAATTATGGTTATGAAAATGTAGCGGGTTTTAAGGGTGAATCTTAGTATGAGTCTTATTGTTTTGCTTGTAATTGCAGGTTAAATGGATAATAAAAAAATGACTATAGATAAAAAAAGAGAAATACACTACGACTATTAAGGTGATCAAAATATGGCACCATTATATAAGAGAAATAGCCCTAGAGTAAATGGTGTAGATGAAAACAAAAGAAGAATAGAAGGAGAAAAAAAGTGGTGTAGATGAAAACAAAAGAAGAATAGAGTGAGAAAAAAACATGGACTTTTGGGCAAAGGGAAAGCTATTCCCAATAGATCTTAGTACAAAATATCACCCGGACTTTAAAAATGTAATAGGATTAGTGAAGTTTTTGTGTAATGGAAATAAATGATTACTAGGATATTGTGAAAATATAAAAGGAAATTGTAGAGACCTTGAGAAGAAAGTCAACAATCTACTTAGTAGCATGGTTTTGGTTGCAAAAAATGAGAATATGAATCTACAACAAACCATAATTTTGCAAAATAAAAATATTTTGAACAAGGAAGAAGAAAATAAAAGACTTGTCAAAGACAAACAATGTCTTACTAAACAAGTTAGCAATCTAAAATGTAAGGTTTCCCTTTTAACCAAGAGTTTGAAAACAATCAAGAAAACACCATTTGGAGGAAGACATGGTTAAAAGTATGGCTAGCATTTCATCTTTGTTATCATCACACGGTGCTATGAAAAAGAGAGTGCATGTTATAAAATCTCTTATGAATCCAATCAAGATAAAGGAAATCCAAGACTGTGAAAACTTGTCTCATGTATTGAAGTACATGTTCAAGAAAGAGGATATAATCTCTATTATTCAACAACTTCATTTTAGTTCCCTTAGAAAATCCCTGGTTGATCAAGTGATAAATCAAATAGCAGAAGACATGAATGTAGAGAAAGTCTAAAGTGCTTGTGATGATACTAGGATCAATACACAAGGTTATGAAACACTTTTTAAATGCTTACGAGAAGGAATGGTAAATGCAAGAATCACTAAAGTTGTCATTCCTTGTCCTTCTCATATAGAAAATGTTTGTGCACGAAGTAATAGGAAAATCGTTGACATCATGGGTGACATGTATCATATAGAAGCAAGGAAGGAGATAAAACAAAGCTGGATTGGAAAGAAAAATATTCCAAATGAAATCGTTATATTAATTGAAAGAACAACATATGGTTAGATACAAAGAAAACATTGTCATCTATGGTGAGATTTTATGATATTTCTGTGGATGAAGCACATGGAAAATTGTTTTTTTTTCATAAAATTGGATAAGATGGAACTCATTAATAATGAGAAATATGAAACATTTTCAATCACGCTAATGAATAGGGCCATGGATCCTAATATTGAGGTAACTGATGGAAACTATTTATCTGTCCAATCTTAGAATCACATATGGTGGTTGGGATTGTTTCACATTTCTAAGGAGTCTCATGAAACATTAAAATGGGTTTTTCATCAAACTTCCATACCCACAACAATTACCTCACATAAAATGGGAGAAAAACTTGATGTTGATGGTTATGGTTCATATGAAGTTGAATGGAATATGGCAGTGGGTTTAAAAACATTGAAGTGCATGTACAATGTTGGCCATGGTGATAATGCAAAACATAGTTGCATTTATTGTATGCACACAAGGAAGAAATAAAAAACACTAGGTGGTGGGTGGTCAAATGGGATTATGAGTTGTCAAAAAGACATCATTCCAAATCGAGATGAGATGGATAAAAATATGGATCCCATACTACCTATACCACTTACAAGAGTACATATATGTACACTCCATGCATTTGTAAGAATTGTTGATAAATTAGTGTATCTTTCTATTCTATTTTCTTGGAATAAGAGGCCACATGAAATTGCTCAAAAGTTAATTGAAGCAATCGAGAATGTTATTTCTAATGTTGATTTACATGGAGGTAATGTTAAAATCTGCAAAGATACAAAATTGTTAGGGCTCGAGGTAATGTTCCTTCTAAACCATCCATGGGAAGGGTTAAATAACAACACTTTATTGCAGATGTCAAACCATCAGGAAAAAGTCAATGGGAAATTTATAAGGATCTTATTGATGCAAAGGATGATCGGATTGATAATGGAAGATTTGCATTAAGAAAAAAAAAGTTTGGATGACACTTTCTGCTTTGTTTCCATTAATGGACAAGGAGAAATTTGAAAAATGGGATGATATGGATTTCACTAAAGAAATTACACATTTTACAAAAGAAATGATTAGGGCATGGAGTGAAAATGAGATCACACATTACATGGTGGGATTCATGCTCAATAATTCTTCGTGCATCATGTTCAAGACTTCTTATTGTGTCATTTTATGATTACCAAATTTAATTTATTGTTATTTTGTTGGCAACGCATACTTTATGCTCATGGACCATGGTTTGTTAAGGATTATGGTAGCTTGGGAATTTGGAATACCCAAGAAATGGAGAAGTCTCATAAGCAAGTGAGGATAGCATATCATAAAAGTACTCAACAAAGAGGTGGCTCAACTCTTTCAAATTCACTTGTTCAAATGTTTCAATGGTTTTATAGACACATAGTATCAAGGTTTCCTCAAGCAGTAGACTTTACTAGTGAAGACTCTGTTGAAGAATGGATAAGGGATTCACGTACAAGGAAAAAGTGTGAAGCATGGGAACAATTTAAAGATATAAATGCTTGTACAAAATTGTGTTCAAAAATATCAGATTGGATGAAGATATTGATAAAGTAGAAACATAAAATATGAAAAATGAGTATCGAAGTGGTACAGATGAAAATGAATTAGCTGCAAGTAGAGGAGATCATGTAAGAGACTATGAAAGAGGTGGCCCTTAAGGAGTATGTCCTAGATTTTGGTGTTTTATTATCTGCAACTTTTTTGTGAGTCTTTTCTCTAAATTGGGTGTGGATTTCTCAATATTGTAGTCTATTACCATGTTTTATATATTAGGTTATATGGCATGCACAATAGGCCCATGGGCCTGTTGTGCAACCCTTTTAAATTCTTATGTGTTGCAATTTGTTTATCTATTATGATTGCACAATGTTGTGATTATTAGCATTAGTTTATACCATAGATGTTCATGCACATCTGATGTTGCCACTTTTTTTTATCACCGTGGATTTCTTTTTTTTGGAAAATTATTCTACAACACTAGCTAAATGAGATTCTTAGTTTCAAAGTATAAATAATAGGGAAAAGATCAATGATGGATTGAAGGGCTCGGTCGGTTATTTCTAATGGTCGGGGAACATGGCCTAGTCTTTGATCGATAAAGTAGAAATAGCAAGTGATTGCCGGAATCCAGGATAAGCGTTGTTGATCCTTGAGACATTTTTTTAAAATATATGTTGTGAAGGAAAATATGATATTCCTCATCCAGCCAACCGTTTAATAGCATCTCAAGTCCACATTTATCATTGGCTCCAATTATAGAAAATAATCTTTTTTCTCAAAACCGATTTGCACCATGCTTTGTATCCCACAAAATTTGTCAAATAGAAAGTCGGCATGGCAGTCAAGGAGAAGAAAACAAGCACACATGAATGATCTTGATATATAAGTAACATATGGTACTTCCAGTCATGTCTATGTACCTTTTGTCCATATGAAAAGTTTTCTCTTCTTGCTTATATTCTCTACTAAAGAGTTATATTTGGTATAATGTCTTAACAGGTCGCCCAATTAAGACTAGAAAACACTTCTTTATTTTAGTGCTTTACAAAGATCAATAAAAAATACAATGAAGGTTATGTTGATAATAGGGTATTGAAGTCTAATGTGGAAGCACTGAGGGCAAAGGTATGCAATCAGTAAATTTTATTTATTTGTCACTCTTAATGTGGCAATTTCACACTTGATTTGTGCATGCCAATATTGTTAATGTTCAATACTGTTAATTTTAGGAAAACAAAATTACATCAATATATGTAAATATGCCTTGTAATTTTGTTTGCATTTCTTAGTATGTTGCCTTTGTATCATGTTACCGATATTGATGGAAATGTTTCTTGTCTAAGTACTATTGTTCAATCTGCCATATCTCCTTGTTCATCATTTGAAGACATTTTCTTGTCAAATGCACTTGGGACATATGAAAAAGAGCAGTCTTCTTTGTAGTTTCACATGCAACAAACTGTGTAAATTCTTGGACATGTAGATTGATGTGTGGGAAATCCATATGTTCTATACCATGCTCAACATATATTTTTACTACACAACCCAAATATGTGACCTCATCCAGGGCAACATTGTTTCAAGAATTTCTCAAATCACGCTTTGAGATTAAGAGCCTTGGTCCTTTTCTAGCATGTATCTAGGTGCTTGTCTTTTCTTGCATACTATTGTCATGGACATAAATTCAATTGTATTTATAGAATCTATGAAAGATGGAGTTGAGGAAGTGGGCTACTGTAAATGAGATTTATTTTTTGTTGGACAAGAGAATTCCCCATGGAAAAAACATCAATAAAACTGCAAAATAGGAGCTGGCATTTATATTCAAGTCAAGGGGTTGCCCAACCAAGCCTTCCACAATAACCGGGTTGGAGAGGTTGGCATGGGAAGATTAAAGAGATAAATGAAATACTTTAGGAACCAAGGTGATTGTTCCAAGGATGAAGGACAAAGGGACAAAACACCAACATGTCCATGGGAAATGAAAACTATCCCATATGCAATTTGGGATAGAGGAGAAAAAGTAGTTAAAGCCTAAATAACATACTGTATCTCTCTAGATTGTAATTTTCTGAGAAATACTAAAGAATTTATCAAATTATTCTTGTTGGATTTTTACGACAAGTGTAATATTTTTGTTCTTTATTGTGTGTATGTTTTTGGCATTATGCTATTTGCAATTTGAATACACAATCACTGTTGATTTCATAATAAATATAAACCCATATTTTTTTCATATGAATTAATCAAGATCTTCACTATTAAATAAAATTGTCCATAGAAAGATTTATTGTAGGTCACTCTCTTTGAATAAGTTTTATGAACATATTTGTTTGGATACATTGTTTTAAGAATTTTTCAACTCATTCTTAGAGATTGAAAGCCCTAGTCCCTTTCTTGCATGTATCCAAGTGCTTGCCTTTGCTTGCATTCTCTTAGCATGGAAAGAAATTCAACTGTATTAATAACAACTATGAAAGATGGAGTGGAGGAAGTGGGCCATTGTAAAGGATATTTATGTTTTGCTGGACAAGAGAATTCCCCATGGCAAATACATCCATAAATCTACAAAACATGTGTGCCCCCGTGTACAAGCTCTATGGGTATTGACTGCGTTTACAAGTTTGAAATATATTATTTAATGATGCACCCAAATATTGGTGTACACGTTAATAATAGGTTTGAAAATGGTCTCAAAATCTACTAAATATAGTGCACTAACCACTCTAAAATAGATCATTTAATGGTGAATAGTCCTTGATGGTGTGATTAAACATTTTGCGAAACAAAATTTGTGTCTTTACTCCTCGATTTCTTTTGAATAAGACATCACAAAAGATATTCATAAGACAACATTTCAAAAATCATCAATAAAATATTGTCAATCGCAACTATTAAGGCGGATTTTGTTTTTACAAAATGGCATTACTTCAATTATGAGACTTGTATAATAAATGATGTGGCAAGAACATCCATTGTTACAAATTCATGAGCATATTAGAACCATTATGGAGCAACATAATAAGTATTTGGCAGTAGAATCAACAACTTCCATAAATATTCCATGATGACTTTCAGAAATTTGGATGTCCTTTTCTTCTCCTTGCTGCTTCATTTCCTCAACATCTTCAGTTTCTTTTGTGATAGGAAAAAAGTAGGAGGTTTCTTTATACAATATGAAGACTTGTGGTAGTGTTATGGCACCTATCTCCTTTCATGGTTTAATGTTTCCCACATCCTTGAAGTTATTTGAACAAAATATTCTTGTGCCACCCTTATATCCCCTAAAATCTTAACCAACTCATCAATTTCCAAAGCATACCGAGGAAGGCATTCTCTTGGTAATATTCTAATTACTTTCACCCGTTATTCACCTTGTTTTTCCTGAGATTATTCTAGGCTCAAAGAACAATGTCTAGGCATCTCAAAGAAATGTTTCAATTGATTATAAAAATGGATGCCCTAGTTTTAAATATAGGATTTCAATAATAATTACCAGAAATATAAAGAGGCTTGATCTCATTCATAGAGTTCTTTTAGAATTTCAATAGTATGAAAAGAAGAATTGAGATATAAACAAAATTGAAATATAAAGTAATGTTTCCAACAAAGATACATATTACTTCCTTTCCAATAGAAGAAATAACATGAAATTTGTCTATGTCAAGAAACTTCTTGAAAAATTATAAATAAAATATTGAAGTGCAAGTCTTATTTTACTCAAAGAAAAACAAAGGAAAGGTTGAACCTCAATAATGATTTTGAAAACTTACTACAGTGGAAGTTGTACCAAATTGCAACACTTATAACACTGGCAAATTGATTTGAAGAAAATGATTCATGGAGACATATGAAAACATGAACAAGAAACACATAAACTCATGAGATGAAATCGAGGAATCCCTTTCTTTCTATAAATACAAATCTTTATTGAAAAGGATTCAATATGCTTTGAGCCAAAAAGTTGCTCCACATTACATTCAAAAGGATTTTTGTAGTTTAGTATTTGTAACCAAAAGTGGCTATGCCAACTAATTTCAAAATAATTATAAAATTTAAAAATTCTAGAACATGATGTGTTGATCCCTCATTTTGTTGTAGAAATTTTCCAAGTCATTGTAATTGTAAGAGTCGATCTCAATACTGCTTAGCTTGATATTTAAAGGTCATCATAATTTTATAGATAATGTCAACTTCTGTATATCTCGCATAGGTTGAAGGAGATACAAATACATTTCTTAGCTACTGTAATAAGAAAAAGTCATCATCTAATAACTCAACAATTAATTAACCTCTCAACATTCTTGTAACTCCTCTGAATTTACCATCATCCTCTCTAACTTTTATCAATATATGTTTATAATTTTGAAGAGATAGTAAACCCTTTTTACCATAATATTCTGGCAGTCCCATTTCAACCTTTTTTTGTAAATATTATTGAACCATTCAACATTTCTATCCAAAGGAATTAATTTGTTTTGAGCTTGTTGAATAAGGTTTTGTTTGGTGAAAACATTTCCAACCTCCATAACCATATTGGTTCGGTCCTTGATTCCATTTTTAATTAATTCATCCTTTGATTTGGAATTAAGAGTTTTTATTATCTTAGTAGCAACTTGAGGTCTATTTCCCAGCTCTTGGAAAATTGCTTCAATACCCTTTTCAACTTTCTTTGCTAGGCTATTTTCTTCATCCTTTCTAGCAATATAATTCCAAATTTTGTTAATCTATGCAATTATCTTATCCCATAACACATCCCTATCTCCTATTAGGTAATATTTACCTCCACTTTTACTCTTCAACATATCATATTCTTCTTGTATTTTAGCTTTGGATCCTTGGTATTTCTTTACCCATTTATCTGCATCTGCCATATGTTCTCTAAAGACTTCAATTTCATCACTCTGAGAGAATATTTCCTTCTTTGACTTTTCCAACTCAATTTCTTTGAAATTTAGATTAACTATTATTTTATCCAAATCTTCTGACGGATCTACAGTTACAGGACCTTTAGACGATGATGCTCTATGTTTTAAGATCTGGATATATTACTCGAGAAATTTATTTTTCTCATTCAATTGTACTATTTGCTTCAGAATTGTTTCTTTTTCTTATTGAATTTCTATAAGTTATGGAGTTTGAACATGATCATGATCAATCATATGTAGTTTGTTCTTCAAAATTGCAATTTCTTTGTCTTTTAAGATTATCAATTGGTGCATTGGTTCATCATCCTTGGAATTATCTCTTATTCTCGACATTTTATTTTCCAAATCTTCAACTCTTATCTGATTTATCTTGGAGAGTGTTTGTTCCTGCTTTAACTGCTCTTTCAATTGATTATTTATCCTTTGTAACTTCTTCATACTCAAAGTTGTTTTGATAACATCCGTGTTTACCATCTCACCTGTCTGTTTAACCAATTCCATTTTGTCAACCAACAAGACATTTTCAATATCAAATGAGAAATTTGCTAACTTATAATTTCTTGGACTCATAATATCTTGATGAATTGGTTCCAATACTGAAAAAAAATTTGATTTTCCCTTCTCAAAATCTAAAGCACATAATAATATGCTTTTAATAGGATCAAGATCAATTATGGGCAACAAAACTTGTTTAACCTAATACCTAATACATATATATTTTAAAACACATCAAACTTTACTAGCTCATATACAAATAAACGAAAACAACATAAAAATTAATTACAAACCACTATTTTTTGAAAAGGCAATAAAATAAGCCATCTCAATCAACAATCTAGATTTACCTCAACACACATGCAAGTAAACACAAATTTTAATTAGTTAAAATATCTAAATAAAAAACACTTATATATATATATATATATATATATATATATATATATATTAAACACTATTAGCTCATATACAAATAAATGAAAACAACATAAATATATAATTACAAACCACGAGTTTTTGAAAGGGCAATGAGTGGTCAACGATTTTGGATACTCTTTCTCAAAAGTGGTTGTAAGCTCATTGTTTGACACTTAGCATAGATAAAAAAACCTCTCTTCGCCATAGTGGAAGGGTAGTACTATCTTAAATACCACTCATTTGGAAGTTGTGCTTTTTGTTTTTAACCATCGATTTTACTTCAACATACTTTATATAACAATGTTATGAATTTACCTCAACATACTTGAAAGTAAGCACAATTTTTAATTAGTTAGAATACTATATAACTTAAATAAAACATGATTATTTCTAGTTTTATATATATAAACTTTAATATACAAATACGATTAAATTCTATATAACAAAATCATAATATATAAAATACTAATTTTAACTAATACAATAATTAATATAACTATAATCTATTATAATTTACAATTAAAGATTAAAACTATATACAAATAAAAGAAAATTTAAATAAGAACTAAAACTAAAATTATTTATATCACACATAACAAAGTTTAAATAAAAATACTAATATTATACAAATATTAAAGATTAAAACTATTTACAAATAAAATGAAATTTAAATAAAAACTAAAGCTACAATTATTTATATCACACATAACAAAGTTTAAATAAAAATACTAATATTATAGAAAAATAATTTAAACTAGTTTATAACTAAATTTTAAACAAAACTTAAATTGAATCTATATTTAACAAAACTTAAAATCTAACATAAAATATATTTTAACACAAAATGAAAAATCAAAATTAAATTAAAATCAAAATCTATACTAGTGAAGAAAAATTAAGAAAGTGAACTAATACAAGACCTAATATATCTATTTTAAATAAAATTTTGAATTTTATTTAGATTTTAACCTATGTTACAACACACATCATTTCATAAATCATTATGCCATTTGTTGTAACTTTTGAGATGTTTATGAAAACTATGTCAATGCATCCATTAAATTCATTGATTTGTTTTTGCTTAATTGGGCCTGTATCATTAGTATTTAAAGATTTAAAAATTTAAGATTGAAAGGAAAATCTTTTTATGTTCCATACAATTTAAAGTTTTAGAGGATAAATAATGTATCATGGATAAATGTTACTTAGCTTTGAGCTAGAAGAAATGATGTTTAACTATGTATTTAAACCATAATATAGTTTGAACAAAATAAATACTTCTTTTTTATTCAAAAGGAATGATAAAATGCAAGCACAGATCTTCTTTATACTCACATTTTTTGAGAATAAGTTTTTTATTTTCCATAGAAGGTAAAATATATCTGTGAGTAGGTCCACAATGGTCTGACCTTTCAAAGTATTGACCACACCTTGAAATTTATCTTCTTTTTGTCTAGCGGGAAATAATTTTTTTTTTTCTGTAATCTTCATATGACAAGAACTTGCCATTTTTATCCCAAGCTGAAGCTAAGCCCATTTTCACTAAATTCTCAAATTTATTAGTGAAGGATTCCACACTTCTTTTGTTAAGCCCTAATATTGGCTCATTACCCCTTAATTGGGGCATATTAGATTAGTAATGCTATTTTATTTATGTCGGCTTTAGGCCATTAGTTGTAATTTAGATTAGTAATCGGCTTTAGGCCATTAGCTCTAATTTAGATTAGTAATGTTATTTTAATTATGTCGGCTTTAGGCCATTATTTGCAATTATACCTCCTCGGTCTCCCTATATATACCAAGGAGACATTTTCATTTTGAACTACCCTTGTACTTGAACATTTAAGGTAAAAGGAGGTTTGCCCTCAAGAGGCTTATTATCCGATATTATATCTCTCGCATGCCACGTGTCCGATCAAAATTGGATGTGTCAAGGGGAATTTACAGTAACTTCACCACAACTAGCTGATTGTTGGCCCTTCCAGGAGATCTCATTTGTATAGTGTACCCCGCACAAAAATAATTGATATGTGGCCTCCTGAAACTTCGCGACCCAAAATAATCGCAGAATCGGCCCATGATCCAATGCAACCACCCCACACAATTTGGATACTCAGGAAGAAGTTATGTTTGTTTTACCCGAACATCTTCTTGAGACTAGTCAATAGGACTAGTCGTGACACCCTATCTTACACTGGGTCTATCTACAAATTTAAGACGACTGTGGTTGAAATTTCTTTACTACTGACACATTACCAATTCTCAGAATGGCCTCCTGAGTCTGTGACCAAACGTTACATAAAATTTTATAGCAAAATTCCAAGAATGACTCCATTTCCGATGATTCCAAAACCCTATCTTGTACATGCCGACCAAAGTATATATTCGTACGACACTTTGAACCCAACGCATTCTTTGATCCGGCTTCTAAATATCCTCCAAGACGTTCTTCAAACGTTGTAGAAAAAAGCTATAGTGAATATGCCACTTGTCTCCGATGTAGCAAAGAAACCCCAAGACCTTGAGCTCATACCATATGTTAAGAACCAAACATCAATATAGCATATAAAAAACCTCAGAAAAGTACTCAACTTTGAAAAGAGATAATATAAGATAATAAGTTTCTTCGAGGGGCAACCTCCTTTACCCCACTTAAATGTTCAAGTACAAGATGATTCAAATGAAATGCCCCTTGGTATATATAGGAGACTAGAGGTATAATTAGAAATAATGGCCTAAAGCCTATTACAATTAAAATAACATTACTAATCTAAATTACAACTAATAGCCCAAAGCCATATAAATAAAATAGCATTACTAATCTAATATGCCCCAATGTAAGTGACAGATCCCATATTCACTAGACATATTTGGACAGAATTATTTTTCGTTTGGGTACCCAATTGGCTCATAGCTCGTCCTGTATCATCCCTAACTGGATGGACAAATAATAGTGAAACAGCACCGAAGGCTACCTTCAAGAGTTTCTGTCCTGAGAACAAACACAATGGTTCACTGGTTGGCCCCTATGTATCGGTGGTATAACACTTCCTTTCTACACTCGCAATGCAAAATGACACCATTTATGGCACTTTATGGATACCACCCTCCTTCCATCACTTCTTCTCTAAAGAAAAATCTAAGGTTCAAGCAAAGGGAAGATCACATCGGAATCAACAACAAATTCTCCAAATCTTAAAGGGACAACCCGACCATGGCACAAAATCGCATTTTGAAACAACAAGCATCAATATCGAGTGAAAGAAGCCTTTGAAGTAGGGATTGGGTATTTTAAGACTACAACCATACAAAACAGATGTCCCTCAAGCAACAAGAAGGATAATAAATTATCACCCAAATTAATATGGCCCTTTATAAGGTGTTGCAAAGGATTGGTACTCTATATTGCCAAATTGAGCTGCCTCGGTGATCTCAAGGAGTACACCCGCCATGTTTCATGCTTAAAGAAGGTTATAGGCCATATCCCAATTCAAACTATACGCTTTAACTTGATCTAGGAAGGAAAATCATATTGAGCCTCTAGTTACCACCGCACAAGAATTCCCACAATCGAGGAATAGATCTATTTCATATTATCTCACTAAATGGAGGAAACCACCGGCTGAAGATTCCACTTGGGAAGATGAGTCTTTATACGTATATTCAGAAGTTACCTCCGCTGCCAGGGACAACACTTGTCTCAAGGGAGGGCATGTTGTCTCTAATATTGGCTCATTTACCCAATGTCAGCTTAGGATTAGTAATGCTATTTTATTTATGTCGGCTTCACATTTAGTTGTAATTTAGATTATAATGTTATTTTAATTATGTCGGCTTTAGGCCATTATTTGTAATTATACCTCCTAGTTCCTATATATACCAAGGAGACATTTTCATTTTGAATCATCTTGTACTTGAACATTTAAGTGGGGTAAAAGGAGGTTGCCCCCTCGAAGAGGCTTATTATTTGATATTATCTCTTTTTCAAGGCGTTGAGTACTTTTCCTGAGGTTTTTATATGCTATATTGATGTTTGGTTCTTAACATCTTTTCTATGATATGCATTCATTCTGAGCTTGTTGTATCAGATTCCTCATTGTGAAAAATCTTCTATTTCCTTCATCATTGTTGTTCTGTCTTTAATACCTTTGTTTCTCAATGTTTCTTTAGAATTGATATTTAGAAACTTTATAATTTGAGTGGCAACTTGAGGTCTAGTTCCTAGTTCATGAAATGATTTCTTGATAATATCATCTGCTTCATCAATCAACAACATCTCATCATCTATAATATTGAAGTAATATTGTCATCTCATCATCTATATCTTGCCTAAATTTTTAACACAATTGACAATTTCAGTTGGCTTGCAGTAGTCCAAATATTAAAAATCATAAGGTAGTTGTGCCTTGGTGGAGGTTAACTTGTTTTCTTTCACTTGCATATCATCACCCTAAACACCACAGGTAGTCTCAAAATCACCAAGATGATACCATTGAACCAATACATTGAACAAATTCATTGAAAATAACATGTTAAAAAATGATCTAGTACTTGATTACCAAATATATCATGGAATGCCAACTTAATGACTTAAGTTGCTATAATAAATTGCTCATGTTTGTATGATTGCTAAATCATGTAAGAAAGTTGGTAGATCAGGCCAGGCTATGGTGAAAATGAGCATCACTCCATTTGTATTAGAATGTTCTTCCGAGATATGAAAAAAACCAATAATTGTTATCATATGGAAGCAATCAAAGTCTATGATCTTTCAGGGAAAAATAGATTAGTAATCAACACATGGAAAAAGTTGGAGGCATTTTAGACCACAATAATCACAAAACATAGAGAATAGTTTCATTTTAAAATATTGCACCAATGTACAAAATATTAAAAGGTATAAACACTTTAGCGCTTTAGAAGAAAGTCTAGGTATCTTACTCATAAATGGACTTGTATAGTTTCTTGAATAATACAACCAAAAGAAATATTAGATATTGAAAAACAAAAGGTCCATTACATTTGGGGAATTCTCTTATAATGCACATTAATTATACACGTTATATTTTCAAATTACAAATATTTGGCATTCCCTAATTTCAATGGTAGAAGGTTTGATGCAATCTTTGCAATGCACAGTATGTTTTCGTCGTTTCCCGACCTACAAAATGCAATAAGAGAAATTATAATTATTTTATCTATAAAGAAGGTTTCACATTGCAATAATTTGTTATACTATGGTCTACGTATTAGAATAATGATATCCATCTTTACATTCTTACCATTTTACTATTGTGTACAAATACAAAATGATCAAAATCTTCTTCTAGCTCCAATTGTTCTTTGATTTCAAATAATGTCCAATTCTCCTCCATCAATAATGTTCTAAAGATTTCACCATTTTTTAGAACATCAAATAAAACTATTGGAGAATGTGTTTTTTCATCGTCATCCTTTTCATTTGGAATCCAAACCCATTCCACCATTTGTCGAACATGTCTCCACCTATAGAATTGAAATGGGATATATAACATCTTTCATGAAATACAATACCTGAAAGAATCAAATGAAAATACTTTGTATCATCATATATTTGTTACATTCAAAAGAAACTCCCTCTTAAAATAAATAAAGAAGAAGCGTGATACAATTAAAAATAAATAATATTGAAATGACTTACTTGAAAGACAAGGTTCCATGACTCAATATGCACTCTATTCTTCTCCAATTTGGTCATGTACTCTTCTATCCCACCGAGTGAAAAATAAAATTGTAAATAGCTCATTGGAAGGATTTGAAGTAGCATACATTTTACCAATTTCCCTTATCGATGAATCCTTCGCAAAAAGATGAAAAAACATAGAGAATGACATGAAAATGCCACTATGCACATGAATGCCATATTTTTCTTTCATTCTAATTTGTTTTTCTGAAAATAACTTGTAATGAAAAGAACTTACAGAGGAATCATCTACACTTGGCCATTCCAATAAGCTAAGGGGAGGTAAATGGATCTCTTTGAGATATCCACATGATCCAATTGTTTTCAGAAGAATGTATTCATATTTATAAAATAATACACCTTCCTTCTTTAACAATGTAGGATCCTTACCAGGATATAGTAGTTCTTCTAGTTTTGAATGAACAACTTGGAAAACACTTGCTATGCATTATGTAGGTTCCCATTCTTTCCAATTTGATATGCATAAACTTAGGATAAATGTAATATTCATGTTACGATTAAATAAGACTAAAGAGATGTTGAAATCCTAGAAGCTTTAAATAAAATTTGACCTCAACAAACTATGATATCGAGATTGGTTATGCATTCTCACAATTATGATCAATTTTCAGAAAATTTGGCTGAGTATAAAATTTCTCTTTTGACATCTCTCTATATTCATAGACATATGTCACTTGAATCATTTCCACTTTTTGTCCTCCATTACTCATCCTAAATCCTTTTACCAAACCTTTCCAATGGATGTTAATGTCTGGCAAACACCTTTTTTTATTCCATGGCTTCCAATTGTTGATAGTTTCATTGTTACCCATGACCCAATAGATAATGGCATCGGAACCCATTTTCCTTGATCACCAATGTTGTTGTATAATACAATTGATTTCAACTCACTCTTGGGACGTCGTTGAGCCATTGCATTCTGCAACATACAAATGAAATAAAGAAAGTTAAGTAGTATGCTCTTCCATAAAAAAACAAAGATGAAATTTAAATATTAGAAAATGATTTTATCGAAAAAAATTTGATATGTAAGCTATTATTTTGCTAAGAGAGACGGTTTTCTACTGTGAAAATTATCGACTGAATTTTAATACTAAAAACAATGTTTATTAGATATTCTTTCAAGATTTGGAGTTCAAAACATCAATGGGAAATCACTGGTCATAAGTTGATTTGCAAATTCAGACACAATATCAAATGTCTCCTTTGCATTACCAACTCTTGAATGCTCAAATGAGCAGCTCTGGTCTTTATTTGTAACATAGCCAAACGATTAGCCATGAAATATTAACTGACATCTTTAGGTCAAAAGTAGATACTTTCACGAGGGATAAATCTCGTGATATGACCAGACTGACAAAAGACAAAATACGACCAAGATTCGGTGCAAGTGGGGACAACCACTTGTTATCTCATCCCTTAGTGGTATTTTGAAATATGGGGATCTGAATCAGACCTGACATATAAACAATGGAGTGCTATGTCACCCATGAAACAATATGGCATATGAAATGACCAACAGACAAAGTACAAAGTGGAGTGTATTGCCACCCATGAACCATATTTTAAGATTTTATAAATATATACTATGTACAAACTAGGGTCCACAATACTTTTGCACTAATCATCCATGTAGTTATTCAAATTATGAATATCTTTTTCAGTCCAAGAGATGTTAGAGTCGTAATCATATGGATTTTGTGATTCAGGTACATCTGGTACTGGAAAGAGGAAGCCCTCAAAGGAACGACCCATAAAGGATTCGGGAATGAGTGTATGCCTGTGATCTTTAAGATACTCTCCTTGATAGTCGATTGAAACCTTAAGGGTTAGGAGATTCTCTTATTGGGAGATGCCTATGATTTTTCCATCCTTATCCTTTAGTGCTTGTTCATATTGTACATGTTCTGAAGGATCGAGATTGGAAAAAGATGTAGCCACAAATTTTAGTTTGAATTTAAACCAAAGTTCAAACTGTGCTACAATCATAAGCTCATGCTGCAAATTAAAAATAAATTGTGGTCCTTTTAAATAATATTAGTCCCTTGGCATAAATCTTTCAAATAAAATTTCAGTCCATCCAGTCCATGGTTTTCTAACTAGATTTCTAGTGTATGCACATACAACAATTTCCCTTTTTTCTCATTCCAGTTGTAACAACAAGGCATGATGCTCCCAACACACTAGTCCCGAGCCAATGTCACAGTAACACATATCATATTTGTCATAATCTATGGAGAATTTTATAATGCGTCCCCATATTTCCTTTGAATAATTTCTTAAACATGCAAAATCCTTCTGCTCCCATTTTTCCAAGATTTGAATCTTCATGGGAGATTCTCTAATTTCTTTAATTGACAATTGTTCTTCTTATCTTTCTCTAATAATCATTTCTATGACCTATTGACTTACTACAATCAATACTCTGTTTCTTCTTGTAGTTGGAGCTCGGTATTCTTCTTATTGAGTCATAGGTCGTTTGCCTTTATTCAATGGTTCTGCTAAAAACATGGCTAAATCTACAGTTTTGGCTTCCCTGGTTAACATATAAGCAAGGTAGTTTAAGTGACCAGATTTATGCTGCACAGTAAAGTCAAAATTGTCTATCCATAAAATCCATTTTTTAATTCTAGAATGAGACTATGTAAGGAGATTTTCCTATTTTAACATCCCAGGAAAATTTTTCATATCTGATCTAATTAGAAATTTTACTGGTTTGAGATAGAGTCTAAAATGGAGCACTGCCTTTTTTACAACAAGAATTTCTTTGTGGTTGGAAGGGTAATTAATCTCTACTCCTAAAAAAGAACCTGAATCATATGAGCATATAGTCTCAACTCCATTAATTTCTTCAATTAGTACACTGGCCCATGTACTATTTGATGCATCTGTCTCTATGATATAATTTCCTTCTCCAGTGGGTAAGGAAAATGGTGTAAGAATGTGGACCTTGTCTTTTATCCTCGTGATAGCTTCAATCATTGCATTATTCCAGGCTAGAGGATTCTTTTTCAATCTATGTTGTAGAATTAAAATGTCAATTACCTGTCCAAACAAAAAATACTCTGATAGCCTATGGATTTTATCCTGAGGTGCTATGGGACTTAAGAGCCTGGATTCAAACGCTTAGGTTATAGCATTTGCATGAGGAGTTGGTCTCGTGAGGAGAAGAAATATTGAGTGCTAAATCTAAAGGATCTAATGAATGGAGGTTGGAATGGGGTTCTAACACTCAGTCGCGTAAAGGAGAATTAGCACCTGGTAATGAGCGTTGAAATATAGTACTAAGAGTTAGAATGTTGTGGAATAGAGAAGTCCATACTCTGTTAGAGGAGGAATTTGGTCCCATGACATAATATTTTTAGAGCAGTATTGATCAGAGATGTAACATAATGTGTTTTAAGACTCTGCATATGTGAGTTACAGGTCATGAGGTCAACAAAAAGAATACAATTTATTTTGGAAACTAGTGATATTTTATTGATGCAGAGAACATAATGAAATGTATGAAAATCAAGAACAAAAAAGAAGAATCTAGAAACATATTAAAAACAAGCCTCAATCAACCATGAGTGAAATTTGTGAGAAGTTAAGTGAAATGAATACAAGATTGAATAGAAAAAATTTCAAATGTTCTTTGCAAAGTAGTTGATTATAACAAATTTTGAATTTTCATATCACATTTCTCATAGCTGAGAACTTAAATCTTACCTCTAGGTAAGCTGGTACAATAACTTTGAAAAATAAATATTTGACCAATTTTTTATTGCATTGTAGCCCATCAAATCAGAATAGGTTCAAGAAGTCCCACAAGGAAAGTTTTGATCTCCATTGATTGCTTCTATCGAGGATTTTCGTTAATTTTTCCTCTAAATCCCCTTCCCAATACAGAGGAATGTGCTCTAAGAGATATGGAGATAATTTCAAGCCTTTCTTCTCTACCAATGAGCAAAGTGACAAAGAAGCACGCACACACATCATGACAACACAAAAACATTCATTTGGGTCAAAGGTAGACATCGACAACAAGGTTATTTTCTTCTTGACAATGGATTATTCTCCTAAACAACAAGCAATTTCCTCCATTAAAACCCTAAAAAGAGTGACCAAAATCTACATACTACCTTCTCTAATCCATTGTTCATCCCAGTAAGTTGATACTTAAGCATGATCTAACCTCTCATTCGGCCCTCTGCACACGTAATCCATTCACCAGTGGTATTTTGTTGTCATTCCTTGAATTTGTTTCCAAAAGATAAACTTCCTCCATGTTATCAGACATACCCGAAGCCTGAACATGCAATAGTAGACCAAATTGAAGTTTCCTCCATGTTATCAAACCCACCCAAATCCTAATGAAGCAACAATAATCCAAATCGCGAATTCCTCTTGTTACTAAACCCACTCAAAGCTCGAAAATGAAGGCAAAAAAAATGAACAGTAAATCAAATCGACCCGACCTTTGATAGCACGGTTTGGANTTTTTTTAATCATTTAATATAATAAGTCAAATAAGAAATAAGAGGAACACATAAAAAAATTATGATAAGGAAAATGGAATGTATGACATTTATTGAGAAGAAGAGTGAAAAAATATGGATATTCTTGCAAGGACATGTATTGTTTTTTCCAAAAAAGTATGAGAG
>SNQJ01S0029654.1:202845-222094 GCA_010110895.2 Picea sitchensis | reverse complement strand
ATAGACATATGTCACTTGAATCATTTCCACTTTTTGTCCTCCATTACTCATCCTAAATCCTTTTACCAAACCTTTCCAATGGATGTTAATGTCTTGCAAACACCTTTTTTTATTCCATGGCTTCCAATTGTTGATAGTTTCATTGTTACCCATGACCCAATAGATAATGGCATCGGAACCCATTTTCCTTGATCATTAATGTTGTTGTATAATACAATTGATTTCAACTCACTCTTGGGACGTCGTTGAGCCATTGAATTCTACAACATACAAATGAAATAAAGAAAGTTAAGTAGTATGCTCTTCCATAAAAAAACAAAGATGAAATTGAAATATTAGAAAATGATTTTATTGAAAAAAACTTGATATGTAAGCTGTTATTTTTCTAAGAGAGACGGTTTTCTACTGTGAAAATTATGGACTGAATTTTAATACTAAAAACAATGTTTATTAGATATTATTTCAAGATTTGGAGTTCAAAACATCAATGGAAAATCACTGGTCATAAGTTGATTTGCAAATTCAGACACAATATCAAATGTCTCCTTTGCATTACCAACTCTTGAATGCTCAAATGAGAAGCTCTGGTCTTTATTTGTAACATAGCCAGGCGATTAGCCAAGAAATATTAACTGACATCTTTACGTCAAAAGTAGATACTTTCATGAGGGATAAAACTCGTGATATGACCAGACTGACAAAAGACAAAATACAACCAAGATTCGGTGCAAGTGGGGACAACCACTTGTTATCTCATCCCTTAGTGGTATTTCGAAATATGGGGATCTGAATAAGACCCGACAGATAAACAATGGAGTGCTATGTCACCCATGAAACGATATGGCATATGAAATGACCAACAGACAAAGTACAAAGTGGAGTGTACTGCCACCCATGCACCATATTTTAAGATTTTATTAATATATACTATGTACAAACTAGGGTCCACAATGCTTCTGCACTAATCCTCCATGTAGTTATTCAAGTTATGAATATCTTCTTCAGTCCAAGAGATGTTAGAGTCGTAATCATATGGATTTTGTGATTTAGGTACATCTGGTACTGGAAAGAGGAAGACCTCAAAGGAACAACCCACAAAGGATTCGGGAATGAGTGTATGCCCGTGATCTTTAAGATACTCTCCTTGATAGTCGATTGAAACCTTAAGGGTTAGGAGCTTCTCTTATCGGGAGATGCCTATGATTTTTCCATCCTTATCCTTTAGTGCTTGTTCATATTGTACAAGTTCTGAAGGATCAATATTGGACAAAGATGTAGCCACAAATTTTAGTTTGAATTTAAACCAAAGTTCATACTGTGCTGCAATCATAAGCTCATGTTGCAAATTAAAAATAAATTGTGGTCCTTTTAAATACTATTAGTCCCTTGGCATAAATCTTTCAAATATAATTTCAGTCCATCCAGTCCATGGTTTTCTAACTAGATTTCTAGTGTGTGCACATACAACAATTTCCCTTTTTTCCCATTCCAGTTGTAACAACAAGGCATAATGCTCCCAACACACTAGTCCCGAGCCAATGTCATAGTAACACATATCATATTTGTCATAATCTATGGAGAATTTTATAATGCGTCTCCATATTTCCTTTGAATCATTTCTTAAACATGCAAAATCCTTCTGCTTCCATTTTTCCAAGATTTGAGTCTTCATGGGAGATTCTTTAATTTCTTCAATTAATAGTTGTTCTTCTTATCTTTCTCTAATAATCATTTCTATGACCTATTGACTTATTGTAATCAATACTCTGTTTCTTCTTGTGGTTGGAGCTTGGTATTCTTCTTATTGAGTCATAGGTCGTTTTCCTTTATTCAATGGTTCTGCTAAAAACATGGCTAAATCTGCAGTTTTGGCTTCCCTGGTTAACATATAAGCAAGGTAGTTTAAGTGACTAGATTTATGCTGCATAGTAAATTCAAAATTGTCTATCCATAAAATCCATTTTTTAATTCTAGAATGAGACTATGTAAGGAGATTTTCCTATTTTAACATCCCAGGAAAAAATTTCATATTTGATCTAATTAGAAATTTTACTGGTTTGAGATAGAGTCTAAAATGGAGCGCTGTCTTTTTTACAACAAGAATTTCTTTGTGGTTGGAAGGGTAATTAATCTCTACTCCTAAAAAAGAACCCGAAGCATATGAGCATATAGTCTCAACTCCATTAATTTCTTCAATTAGTACACTGGCCCATGTACTATTTGATGCATCTGTCTCTATGATATAATTTCCTTCTCTAGTGGGTAAAGAAAATGGTGTAAGAATGTGGACCTTGTCTTTTATCTTTGTGATAGCTTCAATCATTGCATTATTCTAGGCTAGAGGATTCTTTTTCAATCTTTGTTGTAGAATTAAAATGTCAACTACTTGTCCAAAAAAAAAATACTCTAATAGCCTATGGATTTTATCCTGAGGTGCTATAGGACTTAAGAGCCTGGATTCAAACGCTTAGGTGCTAGCATTTGCATGAGGAGTTGGTCTCGTGAGGAGAACAAATATTGAGCGCTAAATCTAAAGGATCTAATAAATGGAGGTTGGAATGGGGTTCTAACACTCAGTCGCGTAGAGGAGAATTAGCACCTAGTAATAAGCGTTGAAATATAGTACTAAGAGTTAGAATGTTGTGGAATAGAGAAGTCCATACTCTGTTAGAGGAGGAATTTGGTCCCATGACATAATATTTTTAGAGCAGTATTGATCAGAGCTGTAACAGAATGTGTTTTAAGACTCTGCATATGTGAGTTATAGGCCACGAGGTCAACAAAAAGAATACAATTTCTTTTGGAAACTAGTGATATTTTATTGATGTAGAGAACATAATGAAATGTATGAAAATCAAGAACAAAAAAGAAGAATCTAACAACATATTAAAAACAAGACTCAATCAACCATGAGTTAAATTTGTGAGAAGTTAAGTGAAATGAATACAAGATTGAATAGAAAAAATTTCAAATGTTCTTTGCAAAGTAGTTGAATATAACAAATTTTGAATTTTCATATCATATTTCTCATAGATGAGAACTTAAATCTTAGCTCTAGGTAAGCTGGTACAATAACTTTGAAAAATAAATATTTGACCAAATTTTGTATTGCATTGTAGCCCATCAATCGGAATAGGTTCAAGAAGTCCCACAAGGAAAGTATTGATCTCCATTGATTGCTTCTATTGAGTATTTTCTTTAAATTTTCCTCTAAAGCCCCTTCCCAATACAGATGAATGTGCTGTAAGAGATATGGAGATAATGTCAAGCCTTTCTTCTCCACCAATGAGAAAAGTGACAAAGAAGCGTGCACACACATCATGACAACACAAAAACATTCCTTTGGGTCAAAGGTAGACATCAACAACAAGGTTATTTTCTTCTTGACAATGGATTATTCTCCTAAATAACAAGCAATTTCCTCCATTAAAACCCTAAAAAGAGTGACCAAAATCTACATACTACCTTCTCTAACCCATTGTTCATCCCAGTAAGTTGATATTTAAGCATGATCTAACCTCTCATTCGGCCCTCTGCACACGTAATCCATTCACCAATGGTATTTTGTTGTCATTCCTTGAATTTGTTTCCAAAAGATCAACTTCCTCCATGTTATCAGACATGCCCGAAGCCTGAACATGCAATAGTAGACCAAATTGAAGTTTCCTCCATGTTATCAAACCCACCCAAATCCCAAAGAAGCAATAATAATCCAAATCGTGAATTCCTCTTGTTACTAAACCCACTCAAAGCTCGAAAATGAAGGCACAAAAAATGAACAGTAAATCAAATCGACCCGACCTTTGATAGCACGGTTTGGAATTTGATTTTTTTTTTAATCATTTAATATAATAAGTCAAATAAGAAATAAGAGGAATACATAAACAAATTATGATAAGGAAAATGGAATGTATGACATTTATTGAGAAGAAGAGTGAAAAAATATGGATATTCTTGCAAGGACATGTATTGTTTTTTCCAAAAAAGTATGAGAGGACAATAATATTATTTTATTAAAAAGTGGGAAACAAGATTTATTATGAGTACTTTATGTTTTGGTTTTAAAATTACTCATAGTATCACCATGGTTAACTCTAGATTTCCATCAACCATTCAAAATGTGACAACTCATCATCTTTAACTCAACCAATGCCAAGTCATCCCCAGAGTATGATGTTATCCTCTAAATTGTGAATGGCTCTTATAAAGTGGATTTTGGTGGTACATTTTATGTTTTGAGGACCTTTTTTAACCTAAAAATTCCCCTAATGTGAGTGTATACAAGTTTTTCTTTACATTCCATTGGATGTAGCTTGGTGGTTGGGAGGAATGGTTGTTACCCTCTCCACCCAGGTTCAATTCCTTGTAAGTGACATGTGATTCCCTTAAATGGGTCTATATGATGCTCTTGTTGTTGAGCCCCTAATATTTCGAAAATGCTTGGCCTCCCCATGTTCTCTCGTGGATTTCGGGGGAGTTTTTCGTGGACGTAGCGAGTACCGGTCTTCAGTGCCGTGAACCACATGTAAAAAAAAAGGAGTTTTTCTTTATGTTATAAGGATTCTCTCACCTTAGTGATTTCATTGTTTAGTTTATGAAAGTGTATATATCATATCCTCTTTTGGATTCAAACCTCTTACCTATAACTACTACATACAAGTATCAAAAGAATATCATTACATAAAATATAGACATCATGATTTTAGTGGAAAACTTTCTCCAAAATACTAGGTTCATTTCATGATTTAATTGTGTCACATGGTCCCAATGATTTTATTGTGTCACATGGTCCCAATTTTATTATGTCACATGGTCCCAATGATTTTATTGTGTCACATGGTCCCACTTGGTCACATTTGGCCACTTGTACATCTTACAATGACATATTAAACCCCTTTATATCGTGATAAGCTCTAGCATATATGTATTGCATTAATTATGGATCATTATGTTACCTTCTAACCACAATTTAATTATGTCTCACTAGTACCACTTTTTATCCTCGACCTTAAACATTGGTTAATAAGTCCTTTCATCCATGGCACTTGTTGTTTAACAATTCAAGAACTACAAGTCAAGGTTACATACATAACGCTAAAATCCCCCTTAAACTTGAACAATGGATGAATTGAATGAGCACAATTATGATTATCAAATAAATAATACAACATATCCCCCTTAATAGTTATTTGGGGTCGAAAGTGAAATATAAGTCTCATCTCTTTACATCAACGTTGCATCAAGCCTTCCATAATGATTTACACGGAAACAAGTACATGACTAGGCCTTTGTCAAGTCTTTAAAATACTTCAATACTAAGAGATTCAATCAATAAGACATGACTCTCCAATCGTGGCAATAATGGCACCCAATATGTCTTCATAGAGGTAACATTCATTAATAGGAGCAACCACATATTCAACTTGTAAAACTCTTATCCATAAGGAATCCACAAATATCCTCAATCATAGGAATATGTCCATAAAAAATATCCAAAGTCCAAATTGGCATTCCAAAGGAGGCTATCACCATAAGAGAGGCATAGCCATATCAATATTGGCAAGAGAGAGAAAAATTGTTAACCATCAATTGATCTGAAATGGATCTGAACCAATGAATGGGAAAGACTTAGTACTTGCAAGACAATTCAACAATTGTTATGGTGCAAGCCTCCCTACCCCCTAAATTAGATAGAATACTATGTATTGCTATGTAATAAATGCCATCATTAGTAGATAAGGCATATGTCATAGTGTGAACATAGCTATTATAGGAAGGTTTACTAGAAGGTTCTACCTACTAGAAATTTCCTTGTCTAGAATGATCTTAAGAAGATAGAAGTAGTATATATAGAGGTAGAAAGAATTGTAAAAGATGTCTTGTGGAATCATTTGTAATTCAATTTATGCTCTACTAAAGGTTTCCCCCTCAAAGAAGCAAGTGAACAGTGCTTCCAAATTAATAAAGGTATCATATTTTCTCCCATATTGTTATTGTGATTATAGTTCTGCTTCCTTTTGCTAAATATTTTGATAATATTTGTGCTCTTTCTCTAAATATTTCTATTTGGTACATTACAAGTGGTATCAGATCACTTTCCTCAGAAGAATTTTAACAAAAAAAAATTCAGGTTAGAGAGGTGTTATGATGTCTATAAAGAACCACAGTGGTTTGTCATTAAGTGGGAAAAAATGTAGTTGGGGAAGAATACACACAAGAACTACACATGGTTTCACCTTGTTGGAAACCCCTATAACCCCTATTGGCACCCCTTTGATTAGTACCACATCAAACAACACCTGTACACATAATTTCACTTCCACATACCTTCAGTTATATCGGGAGTCCTGTAGTGTAACGTCCTTAGCCTCTTAGTTGGGATACAACTCTAGTACAAAAATGTAACATCCCCAACCTCCTAGCTAGGATACAACTCTGATACTAAAATGTAACGTCCCCCGTTACCAGAACTAACAAAATAATCCGATACCACTTTGTAACATACCCGAACTATTGTTGAGAAATGCCACTCCAAAACTATAGTGCGCATATTCTACACTATAAATTTGATATGCACAAAAACATGTGAGGTAACGTGCACGATCCCATGCTGGATCACACCACACAAAATTTTCCTCTTCAGGAACTAGATATAATAACGTAATTAACATATAATACAATTGTGTGCATGATCATTCAGAACACACAAATATATTGTGCAGTAACCACTCCGAACCCATGATTACTACTGCATGTGCAACCACTCTGATTCTGCACACATATTCAATTATTTTTGTGCATGCAAACTGCTTTCACGTGCACCCAACAGTTCCATCCTCATGTGTGTACAAATTATTTACCTATGTGCACGACAATTCTTGCCTTGCCTTGGAAACTCATAACCATTATTACAAAGTTAACTAACATGAAACTCAATAATTGTCCTACTTCGCATGTGCGACAACAAACACCGAATAACAACATCATGCTTTACATGTGTAGATAACATTATGTAGAATAACACCAATTGATTATATGTAACATCATACAAGAAATAAACCTATATTAAACATAGATAATTAAGCACACAGTAAATTAGACAAGCACATAAAGAACACTTATCTTTTTATAAAGAGCCACCAACTATGCAGAGAGCTCAAATGTTCCTCCCAACCATAGACTATGTTTCTCATATACTATCAGCAATAGGTCACCCGTGATCTGGGGCTTAAACTCCACTAGGGTAAAATGATTCCTAATGCCAGGCTAAGGTTTGATAATCAACATAATTGTTTAGTCCAAATTGCCCACAACTACAACTATCCTACAGTTTCTCATTCCCCACATGCATGTCCTACCCCAGGAAGTGTTCCCCTTCTTTGCTCAACATTCCCTCGTCTTCCCCACTTCCATTGTAGGGCTTCAACAACAAGTCAAACATGAAGTCTTAGGGCCCTATAACTAATTCCCAACGCACTAGGGAAAAATTCCTAGCAAATATCTCACTTGGAAAGAATGCTCACGGGCCTGATAACCTACCTCTTCGACAAAACATCTCTCACCTAAAGAGAATGCTCATGGGCCCAACAACTTGCCTCTGCGAAAGAAAATCTCTCACCTGGAGAGAATTCTCACAGGGCCTGACAACCCACCTCTTCAACAACAAATCATTCATATAGAGAGAATTCTCACGGGCCTGACAACCCGCCTCTTTGACAAAAAATATCTCACTTGGAGAGAATTCTCATGGGCATGATGACCCACCTCTTCGAAAAAAAATACTATGGTTACAATATGGAAAACCCCTTTTTAAGAGATTTTCTTGCATAAACGGTAATGGTCATCCCCTCGCCCCACACAAATGGTCTGACCACTCAAGAAAATGAGTGAATCCCCCCAAAATACACTAAGATTTGACTATATATTTACATGGTCATAACTGAGCACTTGTCACCTTCAAAATTAGATTTATCCACATGGTGACTCGTTCCCATCCGTAAAGAACCTAGGATAAATAAATATCCATAATTATACTTTTTGGAAATATTGATAAAATACTCCCTTGGACTTAAGTCCCCCCTTTTGCCTTTTTGGTGTAGTTTATCCCCCCGTCTCTTTTCATTTGAGAGGTATGCATGCAACGATATGATTTTATTAATAATTTGAGTGTGATTACATTTTACAAGGATAGGCACACTGGCCTTTTTGCATCCCATCTCACTAGCCCAATAACCACACACTGGCTCTGCAGACTCATATATATATATATATATATATATATATATATCCTTAGTCCAATGCGCACTTCAAGGTAATCCTCACACACTTACCTAGGTGCACAGAACACTATGGAATGTGCACACCATTCTCTTGATGCACATTCCATGCACACTTTCTTAGGTATGTGCAATACTATGGAATGTGCATGCTATTTCTTTGGAAAATAATCCTCGTGCACTAGTCAGGTGCATGCAAAAATTGAACCAAAACTTGATGATAATGGCTCACCAGCCTAAATGTACATTTACAATTTCATTTACAATTTCATTTACAATTGGGGTTTGTATTAGGGATATTACATTCCCATCCCCCTTATTTATGCATTGTCCTCAGTGTATTATATACACATGTACATATGAAAACTTAAAAATTCTTCAAAAAGATGTGGGTACTCTGCCCACATAACATCTTCGCACTCCCAAGTTGCATCCTTAGGACCGTACCAGGTCTATCGGACCTTTACTAGATTCATGGATTGATTCTATGGTTATTTTATTTTCCAATCCAATATGCAAACCGATCGCACTTGAAAATTGCCTTCTAGCTCCACCTGAATCACATTCCAATCAATGACATGATTAGCATCATGTACGTATTTTTTTAGCAAATATACATGGAAAACATTATGAATACACAAGGATGCAAGCAATGCAAGCATATATGCAATAGGACCAATCCTCTCTAAGATTTCAATTGGCCCACAATAGCGTGGTTCCAACATAGAACAATTTCCCAACTTCAGGGAACTGCATCTTGCTTTTACTTTCAAGAACATATGGTCACCCACTTTAAACTCTCAGTGGGTTCTGCCTTTATATGCGCAGCTTTTCTGCCTATCTTGGGAAACCTTTAAATTATGCCTTATCTTCACCATCTACTCTTCCATTTTCTTAAGTAAGTCTGGCCCAATCATTGCGTAGTCTGTTGGGTTGTCCCAACTCACTGGTGTGTTGCACTTTCTTCCATAAAGTGTCTCAAATGGGATCATATTTAGAGATGATTGATACCCATTGTTATAAGTAAACTCAACCAAAGGTAAATATTTTTCCCACTGCATCGGTTTTTCCATCACATACATCCTTAACATATCTTCTATCAATTGATTTACCCTTTCTGTTTTCCCATCTGGCTCTAGATGATAGGTTGTGCTAAAATTCAGATTTGTCCCAAATCCTTTGAATAGCCCTTTCCAAAAATTTGATGTAAACTTGGGATCTCTATCAAACACAATTGTCTTAGGTACACCATGCAACCTATAAATCTCTCTCATGTATATATCAACAATGTTGGCTTTCTTGTGAGTTGACTTCACTGGAATAAAATGGGCATCTTTGGTAAGCTTATCCACCACTACCATAATAGAGTCATGTTGCTTAGCAGTCCTAAGCAGCTTAGTAAAGAAATCCATGGTTACAACTTCCCACTTCAACTCAAGAATGGTAAAAGGTTGTATAAAACCAACTGGGTGTCTGTTCTCAGCCTTGACTTTTTGACATTCAAGGCATCTAGCAATAAAATTGACAATTTCCTTTTTCAACTCTGGCCAATAATATTGTTTTTTGATTGTTGCAATTGTTTTCTAGTAGCCCGGGTGTCCAGCATAAGGAACTTTATGCATCTCTGACAATAACATATTTTTCAACTCCTGAACATTTGGCACATAAACTTTGTGTCTATACATGAGGATTCCATCCTCTTTTAGTTTATAACCTTCAAATTTTTGTTGCAATTTACCTTGCTGAAAATTTTCCTTTATGTCCACATAACGTTGATCTTATTTGGAAACCTCTAAAATTATGTCACAAAAATATGATTTGTACATGCTAATGGTTGCAACATGCATCTCATGCACCCTTTTGCTGAAGCCACCTTGTTCTCTTTACCTTTGATATGCTTGATATCAAAGTCACACTCATTGAGGAATTCCAACCATCTGCTTTGGTTGGCATTTAAACTTGCCTATCCAAACAAATATTTCAAACCATTGTGGTATGTCCTCAACTTGAATCTTTTTCCCATGAGGTAGTGCCTCCACATATTCAAGGCATGCACTATGGATTCTAATTCCAAATCATGAGTAGCATAATGCCTTTCATGCTCTTTTAATTTCCTTGTTTCATAGCACACCACATGCCCATTCTGACTAAGGACTCCCTCGATCCCTTCTTTGCATGCATCAGTGCACACAATGAAGTCTTCATTAGGACCAACAATTCTTAGAATTGGCGCACTTGTCAACAAACTCTTCAAGTGTCAAAAAATCCTTACACAATCAGGAGTCCATTCAAATCACACACCTTTATTTTGCAAGGATATAATTGGGTGTGCAATCTTTAAGAAGCCCACAATAAACCTTTTGTAGTACCCTACAAGTCCCATGAAGGACCTCACCTCTGTGAAATTCCTGGGTGTTGGCCATCCTTCAATGGATTTTATCTTCTCCAGGTCCACAACTAACCCTTATTCTGAAATGATATGACCCAAGTAATGAATCTAGCTATGGTAGAATGAACACTTTCTCAAATTTGCATACAACTAATGTTCTCTCAATACTTGCAGTACCATCCTCAAGTGTTTCTCATGTTCTTATTCAAACTTTGAGTAAATAAGTATGTCATCCAAAAATACAATAACAAAATTATCTAAGTATTCTCTGAAAATACCATTCATTAAACACATGAAGACATTTGGCACATTTGATAACCCAAATGAAACTACTGTAAACTCATAATGGTCATACCTTGTTTTGAAAGTAGTCTTGTTGATGTCTTGTTCTTTAATTATCACTTCGTGATATCCAAATCTGAGATCAATCTTTAAAAATATTTGCGCACCCCTCAGTTGGTCAAATAGGTCATCTATCCTTGGAAAATAATATTTTTTCTTCATTGTTACTTTGTTCAACTACCTAAAGTCAATACAAATCCTCAACGTACCATCCTTCTTCTTCACAAACAATACTGGGGCACCCCAAGGCATCACACCTGGGCATATATACCCCTTCTTCAGAAGCTCTTCAAGTTTCATTTTCAATTCCTTCAGCTCTAGTGTACTCATCCTATAAGGAGTCTTGGATACAGGTGTTGCTCCAGACATTAGATTTATAGAGAAATCAATATCTATTTTCGGTGGCAACCTTGGTATTTATTAAAAGAAATATTCAAATTCTTTTAGTACTACGCAATCTTCAACATTTGGCACTTTATCCTTAGGTGCCTCTTCCAATATGTGCACTGCAAATACTTGAGATTCTTTCCTGAAGCTTTTCTTCAATTGCAAGGTTGAAACTTCTTTGATAGTTACAACTCTTGGAATGCCTTGAAATGTTCTTAAATTTCCTTCCTCATGCAAGCAAGTAAATTCCTTATTGTAATAGTCTAGAATGGCATGATGTTGGTCCAACCAATCCATACCAATGAGGCAATCATAAGAGCCCAAAGGTATGATATTAAAATTAGCTTTTGTGCTCATCCCATTCATATCCATTGAACATGCCTTAACCATCTCATTAATTTTTCTTTTTTTCTCCTGTTGCTAACTGCATCAACCAAGGTTTTCCGAGATTACTTCTTGGCTATTGGAATATTTCCACCATCTTAGGATATAGATAACTATGACTAGCTCCTAAATCAATTAAAATAGAAATGAGTTGGTCATTAATATTACCTTCCACTTCAATCATGTCGACTAAAATTGAGCTTAATTGTTATCCAGGGATGTGTAGATCCTTGGTACATTTTTGCCCATGCCTTCAACTATCGCATCTTGTTGTACATTGTGACCAACCCTCATGTTTTCACCTTTTTGAGGGAAATATTTGTACATGTGTTCTCACCCACAACCCCAACATTGAATAGGTGGTTGTCTTGGTCTTTTCCCCATTGTCTCAGTCATTATAGGTGTTATATAAACATGATCGTGGAGCAATAAAGTAAAACATAGAATATGCACAATACGATAGAGACACAAATATATGTGGTTCACCCAGTGTGGGTTACGTCCACTAGAGAAATTGTCAGGTTCTTCCTTTTATTATCTAGCAAAATGAAGGGATACAACCTACAACACACCCATTATAACTTACTCTTCTTTTTCTCACAGTCTCAGCTCTCAGAATACAATATTCACTCATATCTACAACCACAATAAAATTCTCTTGAAAAATAGGGTTTCCTTCTAGGGAAAAAAATCCTAACATAACTTCTATCGTCATATCTAAGACCTTATAATGAATGGTCCAGATTGACTACTAAATTACAATATTTTACAAGTCAATTTCCCCCATGGACCCCCTTCATTCATGGGCCATCCCCTAAACCCCCATTAGAATGGGGATAAACATACCTTCATATAAATTAAGAAGATAATCAGGCTCCACAACCAACAATGTCCCACTTGGAGACTGATCACAACAAATCTATTGATGTTGTACCTGTTGGATTGTGATCCACCTTGGACCTGGAAAATTTCTCATCTTCACCTTCATGCTTGAATACCAACTGAAATTGAGCAAGAACTCAATTTCTCCATGGTTACTACCTTTGTTTACATGCCTGCAAAATTTTGGCTAGTATTTATCTTTTCCAACTTCAAATTTCCATCTTCCAAGACGGATCGTATGAAATGGTACCTGATTTGTATATGATTAGTTTTAGAAAGGAAGGATGATTTATTTGCAAGATGAATGGCACTCTGGATATCATAGTACAACATGTTATTCTCTTACTTCTTTCCCAATTCCTCCATAAACCTCTGTAACCAAATCATTTCTTTACTAGCCTCTGTAGCAACAACATACTTTGCTTCCATTGTTGAAAGTACAACAACCTTTTGCAATTTTTAAATCCATCTTATTGGTTTTCCCCCTATAGTAAAAACATACATGGTCGTGCTCCTACTACTACCTTTATCACTTGCCATATTTGAATCAACATATCCCTATAGAAAAGTGTTTGAACCTCCAAAGCATAATGCATGAGTACTAGTACCTCTCAAATACCTAAGATTCCATTTTACTACCTCCCAGTGGTCTTTACATGGATTTTTCATATACCTACTCACAACTCCCACTGCATGTGAAATATCTGGTCTCGTGCACACCATAACATACATCAAGCTACCAATTGTTGACAAATAAGGGACCCTGGACATGTATTATATCTGCTCCTTTGTCTTGGGACACATTTCCTTTGTTAATTTGAAATGGTTGGCTAAAGGTGTACTAACGGGTTTTGCATTATGCATTCTAAACCTCTCCAACACCTTCTCTATGTATTCACCCTAAGACACTGTCAATTTGTGATTTTTTCTGTCTCTTGTTAATCTAATACCAAGTATTTTCTTTGCATCACCCAAATCCTTCATTGCAAATGAATTATCTAATTTATTTTTTAGCACATTTATATCCTTCATGTTAGACCCTACAACAAGCATGTCATCTACATACAATAGAAAGATAATATAGCTTCCATTTTCTAGCCTCTTAAAATAAACACAATGATCAGAATGACATCTACTGTAAACTTGTTTTGTCATAAACCTGTCAAACTTCAAATACCACAGCCTTGAAGATTTCTTTAGTTCATACAAGCTCTTCTTCAACCTGCATACCGAATTCTCCTTTCCCTTGACCTCATATTCTTGTGGTTGTTGCATATACAACTCTTCCTCCAAATCCCCATGGAGAAAAGTGTTTTTTACATCTAATTGTTCAATATGAAAATCTTCTACTACCACAAGACTTAAAATAGTCCTAATTGAAGTCATTTTAACAACATGAGAAAATATTTCATCAAAATATATACCTTTCTTTTGTGTAAACCCCTTTACAACAAGTTTTTCCTTGTACTGTTTTTTTCTCCATCTTCTTCCTTCAACTTGTAAACCCATTTATTTTTCAATGCTCTTTTTCTTGCATGCAACTAAACCAAGTCCCAAGTTTGGTTGTTTACCAAGGAATCCATTTCCTCTTTCATGCCTTGCTCCCAATTCTTTTTAGTGTCTACTTGCATTGCCTCTTCATAACTTTCTGGTTCACCAGAATCATTCAACAATAAATAATACAAGGAAGGAGAATATCGTCCAAGGGGTCTACTTAACATGGTAGATATTATAACAACATTTGCAGGAGTTTGAGGTACATTTTGTCTTCTATTGTTGTACATTTTTATTTTTTGGTACCTTTGGAGTTTCTTTTTTAGTGATCTCATCATGCGTTGTGTATTCTTGTTTTTATTTTTCCTGTTTCTTTCCCTGCAACTGATCTTTGTACATGACCTTATCATTCAATATGACATCTCTACTCCTAATGATTTTGTGATTTTCATAATCCCATAAGTGATAACCAAAATAATTAACATTGTATCCAATAAAGGTACACTTTTTTTTGTTTTTCTTCAATCTTTGTTCTATTTTCTTTATCAATATGGACAAATGCTTCACAACCGAAAGTCTTCATAAATGAATAGTTTTCCTTTTTACCTATCCATTCCTCCTCTGGAATGCCACCATCCAAAGAGATTGAAGGTCCTCTATTTATTAAGTAAACAACAATATCTACAACATTTTCCCAGAACTGTAATGGAAACCCAACATGCAATCTCATACTCCTTGCATGTTTCGTGATTGTCCTGTTCATCCTTTCTGACACACCATTTTCTTATGGTGTTCTTGAAACTGTCTTCTCTCTATGAATCCCATGGTATGAACAATAATCATTAAACTCCTTGATGAAGTATTCACCTCCATTATCTGACCTGAGACACTTCAACCTTTTTCTTGTCGCATTCTCAACCAAAGCTTTCCATTTCTTAATAATATCAAAAACATCATATTTTTGTTGAACACAATAAACCCAAGTTTTCCTAGTTGCATCATCAATAAAAGTAACATAATAATGAGAGCCACCAAAATATGATACATGAGTTAGTCCCCATACAATTGTATGCACAAGCTCCAAATTTTCACTCTTCTATTCTTTTCTAACTCTGAGAAATCTAACTCTCTTCTTTTTTCCATAAACACAGTGCTCACAAAAATTCAAATCAACATTTTTAATATCTAGAAACAAATTCATTTTGTGAAGACTTTGCATCCCATTCTCACTCATGTGTCTAATCCTATGATTCCACAGTTTTGTATCCACTTCTATAGAATCTAAAGAGATAGAAGAGTCAACATTAATAGTACATAAATACAATGCACCTACCTTCTCTCCTTTTGCCATTACCAATGATCCTTTAGTGACCTTCCATGTCTTATTTGTAAATATAGATATACATCCTTCACTTTCCAACTTCCATATTGAAATCACATTTCATCTTAGATATGGTATATGTCTCAACTCTTTTAGTAACCATTGGTTTCCATTCTTTTGCTTTATTTTTAATTTACTCATTCCATCAATTTGGCATGGTTCATCATCACACAAATAAACATGTCCAAAATCACCTTGAACATAATATTGAAAATATTTCCTATGGGGTGTCGCATGAAATGAATCCCCTGAATATACTACCCAAGACTCTGTAGTATTATCTAAAGTCTTGTAACACATCACCTGTTACATTTGCTTACTATTTTTTCTCCTATTGTTCATCTCTTTATTTCTTTGGAGCTCTAAAGTATTTCATTAGATGTTCTTTCTTCCTGCAATTCCAAAAATCTATCTTTCCCAGTATGGATTTGGATCTGCCCTTCCTAGAATTCCCATGGTTTCCTAACCCCTTTCCTATATCCTTTTGTCTTCCTTTATTCTCCACGGTCAATGCATTACTTGATGTCTCACATGTTCTTTTCCATCCCATTTCCTCACTAAGTATAACACCAACAACATCATCAAATTTTAGAGTGTTTGAACCACTACACGAAAGACTACCTTAATCACGAGGCTATCACTAAATTTCTAAAAGGTACCTCCCAATTGGTTCAACAGAAACATCTGGTTGCACAAAACCCTACCCCTCAACAAGGGGGAAACACAAGTCATTTCCACCATGGGGATACTTCATCGAGTGCCTCTCAATTCTATATGTTTAATGTGGTTAATGTAACAACTCAAGTGAATACTTATGACACTCCTCCAGGTGATCATACTAAAGGAAAGGTTGCCGATCAACCCTCCACATCCACTCATCCTCCATCTTCCAATCCTCTTCAGATTGAGAAGCTGATTTCTGAACCAATTTTGCACCCACCCAAGAGCATAATTTGAAAAGATACATTTAATCCCAATGCACACGCTACCCAAAACTACAATATCATTGAATATTTGGAACAAGCTCCTTGTGTTATGTCAACCCTCAAATTTATACATAACTGTCCAAGTCAACGTAGAACCATGTTATCATCCATTGGAGCTATGGATCTATAGGACTCGAACTTGATTACGTTTAATCTGGATTATTTTAAGGAGAGGCTTTCCCACCACTTAGCATTCCAAATTCAAATTTGGGTTGGTGGAAACAACATTCATCGCACTGTTTTGGATGAGGGAGTCTCCACCTAAGTCATGTATTTCCTTGTTGGAGAACCCTTGGTTCTCCTAAAATTACCACGTCCCATACCACCCTAAAAGTGTTTGATGGAAGTGGTTTTCAACCTCAAGGAATCTTGCAATATTTCGTTGTGATATTGAAGGGTAAGACTATTTCAGTCGATATTGAAGTGGTTGATGCACCCCTAGATTACAATTTGTTACTTGGTCATAGTTGGTTCTATGTGATGACTGATGTTTCATCTTAGGTATTTCGTATTTTATGACTTCCCCATCAAGGAAATATTATAATTGTTTACCAACTTGACTATATAACTACAGATCTCCACAATGCTGCAACGAATAATATCGTTTTTCTAGGACATAATAGTCTTGAGAGTATAGGAGTAGATCTTCTTAAGAATTACTCACTCATGAGGTTTTTTACTTTGCCTGCTCCCGCCACTACGCAGGGTTCCACGTTAAATATGATTTCAAATCAGGTGCAACAATCCCTAGAATCATCTGATCCTTTGGTAGTATTTGGTCGTCCTAAGAATAGTTTTTTTTTTTTTTTTTTGTGTCAAGCTCATTAAAAATGAAAAAGATGCTTAGAAGCATAGTTCTTTTCTTGTGTCAAACTCGTTAAAAAATGAAACAGATGCCTACGATCATACTTAATTGTCTCTATCAATCTTGTTAAAAAAAGAAACAAACCCCCCTCCATCTGAATCAAGTATCACTTTGAATTGATCACTTGAACCTTTTTTCCTTCACCTAGTGAAAATATTCCTATTAGTAACTAGATGACTAAACGAGGAAAGAAGAAGAGTCACCTTAGAAAAAAAATCTTTGGGGGAAGGTCTCCAACCTCTGGACATCATGTTGGAGTAAAGCCACTAGCTTCCATCACGCAAGATATGGGAAAAATACCTCTAGAGAGACACACTCCTAGGAATGATCCTTGTTCGTGGGTCATTCCCATCGTAACCTAGTAGTTTTTCTAGAACAAGCTTAGTCTTTATTCTTTCTCGTGCTCGTAAATACATAAAAATTGTTAGTGTTTCATGGAAACCTGCATAGGAGATCTAGCTAAAGCATATACAAACAAAACTTATCAAGAAAAGGAAGAGAGATACACAATGAAGAATGAGAATCAATTCATATTATGATCTAATCAATGAGTGAGTGATCTTCACTCATATAGGCAATGCCATCCTATAATTAGGAATGCATGCATAATAGTGATGGTCTAATATTATAAAGTATAAAATAGAACTAGTCAGTTAAGTCCCATTGAACTAGTGTTACTCTCGCTGAACTAGTGTGCCAAAAATATAAATTTCTCCAACACCCCCCCTAAACATCACTATGGAGTAAAAAATGAGTCTCGGCTACTAGGACATTTTAGGTACTCATGTACAAGGAAACTAATGAACACTGAATAAAAGTGAGGAAAGAGGGAAAACCACGTAGGAACACCCCCCCCCTCAAAACATAATGTATCAAAAGTAGAAAATGACAACTGCTAGGCAACTGTGTTCTTCACTGCAAGACGATCTCGTAAAGTCTAAAACTTCTGCTCTCTGAAAGTCTTCGTGAAGATGTAGAAATATTTATGTATCTGATGAAGTCCTTTGACAACATGTCAGTCCTTGTACCTCTTGATCCTGTGGACCCATATGCACATGAAAATATTCCTTTTTTGTGGAAGTGGAACCAGATGCCAAGTTTGATTCTCTAGGAGAGAGTCATCCTCCTTCTGCATGGATTCTTGCCATAATGGATTTCCCACAAACTTATTGTAGGTTTGCGGATCCGTAGATTGAACCATATAGCAATGCATGAGCATCGTAGGTTCTGAAGCTGAAAGTACATGAGAAGGCTCCTCATGATGAGATTGATTCCTCCTCATGATGGGATGCACCATAATCTATAATCCATGAATCATATGAGGAATTAATTGCAACTAGGGCATGATGATTACCTTTCGTAGGAGCATGATCTTCTTCCTTCTTCTTCTTGACTCCCTCTAGAATGAATTTTCCAAGGTTGTTCTGTTGATGAGTTTGTTCCATAAGATTGATATGTTTCTTCATGCATGTGGATTCTTCATGATTTGGTTTATTGCAGTAAGTGCACTGCTTTCTCTTCCTCTTCTTCTTGGAATCTGAAGAGTCTGTGGAACTTGAAGAATCATTAAAGGGTTTGGAATATCCCTCCTTCTCATTCTGTTTGGATGATCCTTTTCCATCATGCATGGTGAGTGCATGTGCTTTGGGATACTTCATGAGGCCCATCTGTATGAGTTTTGTCTGCTCTTGTGTAGGAGACTCAATGAACTGAGCCAACATAGGCATTTTCCAATTTTTATTTGAGGAAATGGCCAAAATGGAAAATTGGAGACATATACAACGTATTCTAGTCCTAGCTTGGCCAAGATTGTTAGAATAAGTTGTTTCTCTTGTGTAGACTTGTCAATACCACATTCACCCA
>SNQJ01S0029654.1:185914-202795 GCA_010110895.2 Picea sitchensis | reverse complement strand
ATATTATCAAAACTTTTAGGGTCTAAGGTATTCAACTCTACCTCAAGCATATGACCTCACATCTCATCCTGCTTTCCAAAGAGTCCTTCCAGGGTGGTCCAAATCTCGTTTGGAGTCTTGCATGCGGCAACATGAAACCATAAATCAATGGATACTAACTCAAGAAGTAGTCCTGTGGCCTCATCCTTACGGTTCACCCATCTCATCTTCTCAATCGCTGATGTAGGTTTTGTTTCTGTCACCATCGTCAAATTATACAGTCCTTTCCTTCTGAGTTGGAATTCTACCTTGGGATTCCAATCAAAATAATTGTATGGTGTGAGGATTACCACCAAGTTTGAATGTATAATAGTTGTCCTTTCCATCTCTTACACTGTTTCTAAGAACCCCTAAAAATTTACTCTCAATCTGCAAGTGAAAAATTAAGAAATCACGACAGAAAGGGCACTTTAAGTGAAAATTTGTATCAGTTTCAAGAGACGATCTTCTGACTTTATTTTTGAGCAAACGGTGAGAAATCTCGCCAAACGGTTGAAAACCCACTTGTGGAATGGGTCGCTTTGCTTCTCAAGCAAGCTGTTTCCTCAAAAACTTAATATTTTGGGAGAAATCATTGTAGAAAGGTACGGCCACAGATTCGTATAAGTTTCAGGAGGCTATATTGCGGCTTACTTTCTGAGCAAACGGTTGAAAAACCACTTGCAGAATGGGTCGATTTACTTCCTTAGGTGGGCCATTTCCTCAAAACATTAATACTTTTGGAGAAATAACTGCTGAAAGGTACGACCACTTATTTAGCTTGTTGAAACTCTGATTTTCCTTATTCTTTGGCTTGTCTGGCTTGCTCCAAGCAGTGGAGCTTTGATACCATGTCAGTGTTTCATGGAAACCTGCACAGGAGATCTAGCTAAAGCATACACAAACAAAGCTTAACAAGAAAAGGAAGAGAGATACACAATGAAGAATGAGAATCAATTCATATTATGATCTAATCAATGAGTGAGTGATCTTAACTCATATAGGCAATGACATCCTATAATTAGGAATGATCTTAAATAGAACTAGTCAGTTAACTCCCATTGAACTAGTGTTACTCCCACTGAACTAGTGTGTCGAAAATAGAAATTTCTTCAACAAGAATAAGTTACGGATCTTAATATTTGTTCTTTCTCGTGCTCATTAATACATGAAAATAGGTTACCAAGTATACTTTTATCTCTTTTTCAAACTCATAAAATCTATACGATAAAGGAACTCTTTGGAGTTCCCTTTAAGCTCTTTTTAGATTCTCTAAACATGAAAAGATTGTCGAGTGAGCTTGCTTCTTTTCACACTCGTTAAAAGGTTTGAAAGGGAATCTTTCAAGTGATAGTTTATCTCTTTTTCAGCCTCGTGAGACTAATTACGAAAAATGACTACTCTAATCAAGCATGATTAGAAGAGTTCTCCCTTGTATTGTTTCACACTTTTTTCGGGCTTGAGAGTAAATTTATGAAAAAATCATCCATGGAGTTATCTTTAAGTTCTTTTCAGACTCTCTAAATGTGAAAAACCACCGAGTTTACCTTCTTTTGGCTCGTAAAACTATGCATCAAAGGACCTATGTGAGTTCTATCTCCATGACCCATATGGGACCGAACCCCTCCTTCCTCGGGTTCATTAAACATATGTCAAGGGACTCATCTGAAGAATGAGCTATACCGAGCACTTGTTATCCTCCTCGAGCTTTTCAAACAAGAAATAGGTACTCATCTATCTAGATGGGGGGAAAATTGAAGCAAGTGGGTCAAGTTTTTTGGAATCCTTTAAGACAATTATTGTCTCCCTTGAACATGGCACTTGTTTATGTCTTGTCTTACAATTGGTTAATCTTCTAGTCTTTGAGTCATACCAATTCTATGTGTCATCATAATTTTTCGTTCCAGTTGAAGAGTGCTCTTATTTTCTATCACATTATGTTCTTGGTACTCGTTGAGTTAAATGTTGCCAAGTCACTTGTTGTGCCTCATTATGTTCAAGGGAAGTTTCACTTCAAACCATCCATTTGCAGTATTACCAGTTTCCATTTCTTGTGTCAATACATACTCCTTCAATTCACCATCTTACATCACTTTCCTATGTTAGTTTTGTGTCAATGATGGGGGATACATCAAGGCCCTCCTTCGATGAATTTGTTACTGCTGACTTTAGGACATTATCCGCAAATTAGACTTAGAAACCGATTAGTACCTTGGGACATGCATGCCTCAATGGTAGGCCTCCTCACTTCCAATAGTAGGTTTACATCATTGACCTATGATTGGACGATTCCATGAATGTTCAACCTCAAATCATTTATTCACATTCACTAGAATGTACTAGGGTACCTTTGGATTCATTGTCATCATTGGTGATTTCCCTCTCACTTGTTAACAATTTACCTCAATGATCGACAATCAAGTGGTTTCTACCATATTCAACATCAAATCATCTATTCACATGGCTAGATTCATAACTCATCGGGATCAAGACGAAGACCCTAGGTTGGGCAGTCACTCTGTTATGTGATTTGCCTAGGCTGTGATGGAGATCATTTGAGCATGTAAAATATTTCAATACAATCACCATGATGAAAATCTTACTGATATATATTGTCACATAGATCCACATTGTATTGGTCTGTGGCTATGTTTTGTCATCTCATAGCTCCACTGTGTATTTTTCGTGGAGGTATGGATCCACATCATATCTATGGTGGCCATATCCTTAGTCAGTATTTTCATGGATCCACAATGTATTGGTCGACAACCATGCTTTGAGTCATATTGTATTCTGAGCATAGGTATGCTTTCCTTGGAAATGGAACGTATTTGTAAACTAACTAATGATTGTTTCCAGCTTCTACCAGGTTCTCCTACTCTAGCACCCTTGCATTGAAGAATTTGTAAAGTGTTTTAGCCATTAGTTTCTCTTCTAACCTCACACTTTAGGGGGCATCTGTTACACACAAAAATGTTACACTTGAGTTTTGCACCATAAGTGTCGCAAAGTGATGTATGCACCTTGTTAAGTTTCACATGCACTGTCGCAAGTGTCGTATGCACCTTACCTAGTGTTTCATTCACTTTGTCGAGTGTTTCAATCCCTTGACACCATGAAATACATTTGTAACAATCCCTAGTGTTGTAACCTAGGTCTGCACCCGTGCCCATCCTCTCTCATTTCCCTATGCCTTCATAAAAATTTTCTTCTTCTGGTTGGTGAAGTCGGTTTCCCATTACTAAGTGACTTGGTTTTTATCATTTCTTTCTTGATTGAGTCTTCACACATTTTGTTTCTATTTTTATTGAAGGATAATTACATGTCGTGATTTGGTTTTGAATGCTTGTCATCATGTTTTCCATTGATTGATCTCACAGCAGGTCGACCAAGTCCTTTGTTTGCAAATGAAACATCCAAAAGAAAAACGCAGCATTCAAAAGCAGTCAATTTTGGGCTCGGATGGTGGGAACATACATGATAAAATTGCAATGATGGAGATCCAACATGCCACTCATATTGGCGGTTTTCGTGCATTTGGGGTTTTCAACATCGAGCGAGGTTTAACGAAAAGCACAGATCTCCGAAGTTCTGGAGCCCCGAAGTGGGCCCTCATTGCCACGTCACTTTGGACCCATACTACTCTGATAGTTTTTCAACTCAGCATAGTCCTATCACCGAAGGGCTGGACTTCTGAAGTCCCGAAGTCATTAAAATTTATGGTTAAAGTAATCATGGTCTAATTAATAGTAAATGCGAGTTAATGACTCTCGGAGAAAGTCACTCCGGGAGATTTTCATGCTTCAAAATCCAAAAATCCCGAAGCCCGAAGTCCTGAAGTGACATCAGGCTTCCACATCACTCCGAGCCCGTACTACTCCAGGATTTTTCAAACGTAGCACTACAGGTCTCCTGAAGTTCCAAAATTTCAAAGTCCATTAATGATTAAAGTATTGATCTCAGGTTAATAGGTCTAATATAAGCATGGATTAGTGAATTCACGAAATTAGCACTCCGGGAGATTTAGATGCAGAGAAAACCCAGTTCTCCGAAGCTTCGAAGTGTCGAAAACAAGTGGCACTCATCAGTCATGACACGTGGCACTCTTTTCTGGTCAATTGGTTGCATCATTCGCCTATTTCCGAGTGACACATGTCACTCTCTTTTCATGACACGTCGACACAGTGAAGTCGTGTGGACGCGTCAAATCAGGATCGTACCACTCTGGGAATTTTTTCAACTCAGGATAGGATGAATTTGCCAAAGGGTCGGAGTCTTGAACTCCTGAAGTATTTAATGGTAAAATTGTCTTAATCTCGAATCAATTAGCAATAATCACGAGTTAATGACTTCGAGAGAAAGTCACTTCGGGATATTTTCATGTTTCACAATCCAAAACTCTTGAACGCCGATGTGTCGAAGTGTCAAAGTGTGTGGCACTCATCTGTCAGGACTTGTGTCTCTCATCCGTGGAGACACATGGCTTCCATCTGGCCCTGACATGTGACACTCATTTCTGGTCATTTGGGTCCCATCATCCGATCATTTTTTAGTGACACATGTCACTTGCCTTATGTGACACATCAATAACCATGACATCATATGACGTCAGGTCACCACGTCACTCTGAGAGTTCAATCATCCAGGAAATGTTCATACTTTGCACTTAGAAGCTCACGAACCTCGAAGAGCCATAGTCCCAAAGTCCTGAAATGATGAAGGTTAAGGGTTTAAAAGGGGGTGTCAAACCAGGAACGTAGAGATAGTTGAAGACATCATATTGGTCATCTGACAACAACTCGATGATAGTCAATAGGTACAGAACTAAAGCTTCAGATCTGGACCTTGCAACACCACATCCAGGAATTGGAGAGACTACACCCAGACTGCAGAAGGAATACCAGAGACTCCAAAAAAACGTCCAACGACTTGCTTCTTTACTCTAGGATATGAGTACGGGGAAAACATTGCCATCATATTCAGTTATCTCAAGTGGCCTCAAATAGCATGCTTGCATGCCAACGCTTAATGCAGAACTCAGTTCTGTCACTTTGAATCAGTTTCTATCAAAGTCTCAGTTCATTTCAACGCATGCATCAGTCCAGTTTCATTGCTAGCAGCGGTTTTCAATTGTTTAGTCAAGACTCTTTTAGTTTAAGGCATAATAAGTGGTCTTCTATGTGTGATAATAACCACTCCTTTTTGTTAATTCAAGTTCAGAGTATTCATTAACATAATCCAATAATGTTTTTTAGTTAAGTTAATAAGTTTTTTTACAGCTGAGGTGTAGAGCTAAGCCTCAGTTCCAAACTGGTCGAGGGCCTATGCATTTCTGATAAATATGCAGTTTTTGTATGTTTTGAGGGTTCGGTTTTTGGGGGAAGGAGATCAATACAACAATTGGTTGGACCCATTTTGCGCATGGACTAGAGCTCTCTACCTGGTGAAGATACTATTGATGACAGTGTGTTTGTGTCCAAATTTGTATGTGTTTCTTATCTTGAATATAGTTTGATTTGTACGAAGTACATTTCTTTTCCTTCAACTACTGTATAACTTATCTTTATTAATATGAAACATGTGATAAAAGCTATGTTTTGATGAAGATTTGCTTTTATTTCAACATGTGGGAGTAATTGTGTTTTTGATACATGTTTAATGTCTTGAAATGATATTTTAAGTATTAAACTTCTTGCAACATATTATTCATTGAGTGGTTTGGTGTTTCCCTTTGTTTTTTACTTCTATTATTTCACTTGCCTGTCATTAGTGTGCCACCAGCGAAGGAGGACCCTCATCTTTATCATTTTCCGACCCAACCATTCTCTTGTCTTGGTAAAACCAACCCTCTAACTGACCAACAAAATTAAAAACCAACCTTTCTAAACTTGAGGTGCAAGGCTTAGGACCAACACCTAGTGACCGTGGAGGAAAAATATATTATATGAATGTCTAAGTACTATGTGCACATGAAGTATTCATTATTATTCATAAAAAGGAAAATAATTTAGTGTGAGAATCCACCTCACATTTAGTTTCCTAATCTCCAAGAGAAGTTGAGAATCTTATGGATTATTGAGAGATTTTCTCAAACCAAAATCCTAATTTGGTGGATCCTGAGAGATATTTCTTCCTTAAAATCCTTGAGAGATATTTTCTCCCTAAAATCCTTGAGAGATGTTTTCTCCCTAAAAATATTGGAGATCCCAATTTAGTGGATCTAGTGAGTGATCTTCTCCATGGTGGTTAAGCCTCCAAATCCTATATAATGAGGGATTTCCACAGTGATTGGGGGAACATTATAGGTATCAAACCTTTGATTATGGAGGAAGCATTAACATTTTAATGTCAGTATTCATGCAAGGTTTGAACGAGGAGAGATTGGAGAGGTTTATGCATCATCAATCATGGTTTGTAAGTATCTTATTAGTGGTTATCATTCAATATATACTTGGCCTATTTCATTCAAGTTTATGTATTGTTACATTTCCTTGTATTTTATGGCTCTAATATTCGTAGATAGACTTGTATTATCTAATCGATTAGGATATAGTTGTTTCCCTTTTTTTTCCATTGCAGATCTCAACTTGTGCTAGGGAGTTTGAAGATCAAGCTCAGGATTGGAAGCAGTAAGGACAAACGTCGAAAAAGGTACATCATATCCTTTCTCTCCTTCTCAATTTGATTATTCTAGATGAGTTTAAAGGGATGTTAATGTCCACTTGTACTCTTTCTATTTTGGTATAGGGGTCTAGAAATCCAAGGGAATTTTCACCTGTCTGCAGGGGGAACATTCCGTAACCGAAAAATGGTGACTCCACTGGGGAAGGACTTTGACTAGATTTTCCTCTTTTTCATCTTGAATCCTTTGCTTGTGATTAGATCTTGCTTGTTTGATGCTTCATTCAAATCTATTTTTCCTTCCCTCTTCCTCATTTAATATTTTACAGATCCATTGATTGATTCTCTAATGAGTTTGAGCTTGTGGAAGTCATTTTTGAAATTTTCAGAAACTGACACTCCCCTGTAGTGTACACCAGGGCGCCACTTACATGAATGGATCTCCCCTTATCCTGCTAGAGGGTTCCATTCTACTTACTAGTGCTCCCCTAAGCCTACTATTGGCCACCATAGCGCTCTGTCTCTTTGAGAACATGGGCACCAATCTCCTCTTTAGGTGTTTTTTCTTCTTTTTGTCCTGCTTTTCTTAGTTTGATTTTGAGGGGATTTTTGCCCAGAGACTCTTGGTTTGTCTTTGACTTTGTTTGGCTTGAGAATTTGACATTTAACACTCATTCATGTTCCTTCTTTGAATTTTCAATATTTTCGCCTAGTTCTGATCCCCTTGGGTTACCAAGATCCCTTGGTTCATCCTACCTTTGAGTTCTCTAATCTTCGTCTCACAAAGTTTTCATATTGCTTGATTGTTTAGGTGCATCAACTAGGGCTTGCAAACCTTGCTTGGATTTGAGCCTTTTTATCTTCATTTGAAACATATTTGTTTTTTGTATGATTATGACTCTCTTGTTTGACACAACCCAGTCTTGAGCATTGTTTCTTGTTGCTTATTTTTTTAGGATTATCATGTGTGCTTGTCTTCTTTATCTTTTGCATCTTTGAGTCCTTGATTGAACGAGTTATCACACATTTGTTTTCTTTCAGTTCTCATCATTTTGAGTGCGCTTTGTTTGATTTCTTTTTTCCCTCGTACTTCTTTGTGTCGTACATATATCTCTTTCATTCCATTTGAAATTTAAGAAGCGACAAAAGTTTTTATATCTCCTTGCATACATAATCAAATGAAGAAATTTTTACATTCTTTAGGATTTTTTTTTTTGTATATGTTTGGAAAAAGAGCTACTTTTGCATGTGCATTTGAATTTTCAAAAGCATTTGTTTGGTATTTTGGCATCGTCTTGATCCCATAAGTTGAAAGTTGCATAGTTTTTATTTCTTTCTTGTGTTAAGAAGAATATAACTCTTCTCCTTCCCATACATAGAATTCATTGAAAATAATGAATTGCATATCATTACTTTGCATTCTATTGGAGTCGAGTAAATTGTAATCACACCAACAATAACACAATATTAGGGTCTCTGGACTAGGCAAAGTGAGTAAATTGTCCAAGACTACTAAACATATTGTAGAGCACTAAAGATAGAACAAATACAACTTTTTTATAAGCATATCCGAGAATCCCCTCTCACATAGGGGATAAACATGAGTTCACATGCGAAAGAGTAGTGGAGATTACCCCTCCAAATCTTGACCAATCGTAGTGGAAAGAACATATATTGGGGGTTCGTCCTGAAGTGTCACTGACTCATTTGGTCTCAGCACTTCATGAACTCTGAATCTGGTCGAGGTCCTCTGGATTCTACTATTCCACTTGCCCTCATTCCTCTGGAAGAATTTTAGACTTTGATATCCTTCCCATACGTTTGGTCTTGATTGTCGACTGTACCCGCCCATAGCCTGATTGCGAGTTGGTAACCTTAGTGGAAGTTCCTAGGTATCTACAGAGGTGACTATGGGGGATTCCCATGGTACCTAGGGAAGATATCACATCACAATCTCAGTACCCTTGGAGGGTGATCCTGTGAAAGAGAGGGTTGCTTGCACCGATAAGGTTTGTTACATGGAGGTCAAGGTAATTTCTTCTCATTTCTTTGTCGGCAACTTGATATCTCATCCTCGAAATATCCTTGAGCCTATTGTTTCTTGGTTGATTGCTTTTAGTTTTCTTAAGAGTGTGTTTCTCTAATTTTTTTAGTCGGTCTTAGGATCAAATATTTCATAGTATACAAGGTATGGAACCTGACGTTCATGAACCTCAACTCAATGTTTCTTACGAAGGGATGATTGGAGATCAAAATTCTGATATCGAGAGCATACCTCTTGGAAGTTTCCAACATGTAGAAGAACCAATCAAAACCTTCATAGAAAGCCTTGCATCATATGTGAATCCACTTTTTACCGACCCACTTTGCCTACCACTTAATGATCCACCATCCACGATATATTTTGATGCTTTTTCTTCTTACAAATTACCGCCCGGTTCAACCACTACACAATATTTTGGCATGAAACCATCATCTTTTGGTTTTCCTAAAGGACTTGGCAACTTAAATTTATCCACAACTCTTGTAGTTGATACTGATGGTGTTTCTTCTTTACTAGAAACATCGATGATCCAGGTAACCCCGACTCAACCTCTTATGCATACATCTCCCTTTGCACATGGGTTAGGTAATATTCATGCTTCATTATTTCAACACATGCACACACCAAGTGATTTACTTGGTCATCCCATCAGTCTTATGGTTGACGGTCAAGTCATTCACACAACCATGGTTACACAAGCTACTCAACCTCCATCTCACACATCGCAGATTTGTACACCCTACATTGGAGGTTAATCTTCAATGGGAGGCCAACCTTCAGCTGGGGGGAAACCTTCAGTTGCAGGGAAAATTTTTACTGGGGGGAAACCTAAATGGTTTCAACATCAACAAGCTTGGGGGTAAGACAATCCTGCAAGTCCTTCTATCCCTACTACCATTGGCCTGTATCTTGTACAATCATTTCTAGGAGTTGCTAATCCTTTTTGGGGTCAACCTAATCCAGCGATCATTACTTCGTAAGGAAATTTTCCTTATCAATATGTAAACCCCATGATTCTGACGCAATAGACCCTTCAATCAAAATACATGGGTGGACAACTAGGAAAACCACCTTACATGGGTGGAAAACTTGGGCAACCTCCATATATGGGAGGAGCATCTAGTTTTGTCGTCTTACCGCAACTTGGATATGGCCCTACTGGTGTCCCCATGCCATATGGTTACCACCAATATCCACAGTCTAACCGACAACTTCCATTATTGGCTACGTTAGATATTCCATATCTATCACCTTTAACAAACAATCCCATTCAACATGCCCCATTTTGGCCAGGCATCCCTGCCAAATTACTGTCTGAAATCCTGAAATTCGACAGAAAACCTAGGGAAAATCCTAAAAATCATGTTATGACTTTCCATTTATGGTTTTCTTCCAACTCATTGATGGATGATTCCATTCATATTAGATTTTTTCATAGAATACTTACAGGTGCAGAAGTGAAATGGTATATTGAGAGGTCATGTAACTCCTTTGTCGACTTTAATTCTCTTTGCATCGCTTTCCTGATGCATTTTTAGTTGCCTATATGGTACGATACCAATACAAAACTTTTGGCCTCACTCTGACAATCCTCTTTCACCCACATATCCAATCATATTCATGAGTGGAGATGGCAGAGACAGTTGATTAAAGCTCCAATTCCAGACCAACTCCTCACGGATTGGTTTACAAAGTTGCTCTTTTCTCCCATTTCTCATGATGTTGCTATGGGAAATGTTGTTACTAAGGAGCAGGTTATCAGTCGTGCACAATATTTGGACTTGGTGTATTCCCAATCCGACACACTTTACAATCTAATCCTGCTCCTCGCCCGTTGAAAAATCCATCAAGACTTGCTCCTGAACCAAGTTCCATTCCAAACACCACAACCTGCTTCTGCTCCTACTCAAACCTCTAAGGTGAATGTTGTCCAATCCACTTCATCTCAGTAATCAGGAGGTAAGAAGAAAAACAAGGGTAAATCCAGGAAATATTCTAACGAGTAGGATAATGAAAAGACTATTGATACTCAATCGAATAGGAAGGTTAAGTTTTCTTGCATGATTTATGAGGAAGACCACTACACGAAATACTTCTGTCATTGTGAGGCTATTGCTAAATTTCTGAAAGGTACCTCCCAGTCGGTTCAACAACATCATTTGGTTTCACAAAAACCTGCCCCTCTGCAAGGGGGCAACGCAGGTCATTCCCACCATGGGGATGCTTCATCGAGCACCTCTGAGGTCTATATGTTTAAGGCGGTTAACATAACGACTTGATCGAATACTTATGACAATCCTCCTCCATATTCCAATCCTCTTCATATTGAGAAGCCGATTTCTGACGTAGTTTTTCACTCGCCCAAGAGCGTAATTCGAAAAGCGACATTTAATCCCAATTCCCACACTGCCCAAAACTACAATATTGTTGAATATTTGGAGCAAGATCCTTGTGCTATGTCAACCCTCGAAGTTATACATAACTGTTGAAATCAACATCGAACCGTCTTTTCAACCATTGGAGCTATGGATCGAGAGGATTCAAACCTAATTACATTTAATCTGGATTATTTTAAGGAGAGGCTTTCCCACCACTTAGCATTCAAAATGAAAATTTTGGTTGGTGGAAAGAACATACATCACACTTTTTTGGATGAGGGAGCCTCCACCTGTGTCATGTCTTTACCTTGTTGGAGATATCTTGGTTCTCCTAAACTTACCCTGTCCCCTACCACCCTGAAATCTTTTGATGGACATGGTTTTCAACCTCAAGGACTCTTGCAATATTCTGTTGTAACATTGAATGGTAAGACTATTTCAGTCGATATCGAAGTTGTTGACGTGCCCCTGGATTACAATTTGTTACTTGGTCACAATTGGTTCTATGCGATGACTGTTGTTGCATCTTTGGTGTTTCGTATTTTACGATTTCCCCATCAAGGAAATATTATCACTATTGACCAACTTGACTATATAAATCTAGATCTTGACAATGTTGCAATGAATAATGTCCCTTTTCTAGGATAGAATAGTCTTGAGAGTGTAGGAGTAGGTATTCTTAAGGATTCCTCGCTCATGGGGGTTTTTCCTTTTCCTTCTCCCACCATTGCACAGGTTTCCACGTTAAATATGATTTTGACTTAGGTGCAACAATTCCTAGAATCATCTAATCCTTTGGTAGTATCGAGTCATCATGACCATAGTTATTTTCCTATTTCATGCTCATTAAAAAATGAAACATATGTTTACTAACATAGTTCTGTTCTTGTGTCAAGCTCGTTAAAAAATGAAACAAACACCTACGAGCATAGTTCATTGTCTCTGTCAAGCTCGTTAAAAAATGAAATAGACCCCCCTCCATCTGAATTGAGTCTCACTCTGGATCGAGTACTTGAACATTAATTTCCTCCACCTAGTGAAAATATTTCTATTGATAAAAAAATGCCTAAATGAGGAAAGAAGAAGAGTCGACAGAGAAAATGACATTTGGGGAGCAGGTATCCAGCCTCTGGACTGTTAGAATTTTAAAAGTTATAGTTATCTTATTTAACATTCATTAACAATTGCATGTAATAGGATCACTGAAAGATAAACAATCACAAAACACATGATATATCCTGGGAAACCCTTGTGGGGGAGAAAACCAAACAACCAATTCCTCAGTATAAATTCCTTCAACCAATACAATGTCACACTATATCTCTCCACAAATACACCAAGACCAAGATACCAAAGGCCAAGAAACCAAGACCTCCTGCGCTAGACCTTCCTTTCTGTGCTCCAAATACACAAGAGAATGTGAGTTGTGTGTGTGTACAAATGACACAAATTCTACCTCTATTTATACACATAATTTACTCCCGAAAAGACGCAACCCTAAGAGGGGTTGTTTTGACTTTTACATTAAGGATAACAATAAAATAATAATTTCTTTTGAGTCTATTTATACAATAAGATTACAATAACCTTCTCTAGGTTTGACCAATACAAATACAAAATAATATCTTCTGTAGTTACATCAGATTATCAACATGGACATCCTGCTGGAGAAAAACCACTAGCTTCCATCATGCAAGTTGGGGAAAAAATACTTATGGAGAGACACATTGCTAGGAATGATCCTCATTCGAGGGTCATTCCCATCGTAACATGGTAGTTTTCTCTAGAATGATCTTTGTCTTTGTTCTTTCTCATGCTCTTAAATACATGAGAATAAGTTATCGAGCTTAATCTTTGTTCTTTCTCATGCTCGTTAATACATGAGAATAGGTTACCAAGTATACTTTTATCTCTTTTTTAGAATCGTAAAAGCTATACGAAAAACGAATTCTTCGAAGTTTCCTTTAAGCTCTTTTCAAACTCCCTAGACATGAAAATATTGTTGAGTGAGCTTTCTTTCTTTCACACTCATTAAAAGGTTTGAAATGGTGTATTTCAAGTGGTAGTTTATCTCTTTTTTATCCTCGCGAAACTAATTACAAAAAAGGACTACTCTAATCAAGCATGATTAGAAGAGTTCTCCCCTGTATTGTTTTACACTTTTTTCGGGCTTGGGAGAATAAATTTACGAAAAATTCATCCATGGAGTCCTCTTTAAGTTCTTTTCATACTCTCTAAATATGAAAAACCATTGATTTTACCTTCTTTGGGCTTGTAAAACTATGCATTGAAGGAGCTATGTGAGTCCAATCTATAGGAATCACATGGGATCGAACCCCTCCCTCCTCAGGTTCGTTAAACATATGTTGAGGGACTCATCTGAAGGATGAGCTATATCGAGCACCTTTTATCCTCCTCGAGCTCGTTAAATAAGAAATACGTACTCATCTATCTGGATGGGGGTAAAATTGAAGGAAGTGGGTCAAGTTTTTTGGAATCCTTTATGGCAGTTATTTTCTCCCTTAAACATGGCACATGTTTGCATCTCGTCTTACAGTTAGGTAATATGTTTTTCTCTAAGTCATACCAATTATATGTGTCGTCATACTTTTTCTTTCTAGTCGAAGAGTGCTCTTATTTTTCATCACATTATGTTCTTGGTACTCATCGAGTCAAATATTTCCAAGTCACTTTTCATGCCTCATCATGTTCAAGGGAAATTTCACTTCAAACCATCCATATGTAATATTACTAGTTTCCATTTACTATGTCAGTCCATACTCATTCGATTCACCATATTATATCACTTTCCTATGCCAGTTTCATGTCGATGATAGGGGATACATCAAGTCCCTCCTTCGACGAGTTGGTTCCTGTCAACTTCAACACATTATCCAAGAATTGGACTTAGAAACTAGTTAGTAACTTGGGACCTGCATGCCTCAATGGCAAGCCTTCTCGATTTTGATAATAGGTTTACATCATTGACCTCTGATTGGATGATTCCATGAATGTTCGACCTCAAATCATTTATTCACATTCAATGGAATTTACTAGGGTACATTAGGAGTCATTGTCATCATTGCTGATTTCCCTCGCACTTGTTAACGATTTACCTCAATGACCAGTAATCAAGTGGTTTCTACCATGTTTGACATCAAATGAACTCTTCACATGGCTAGATTTGTACCGCATCGGGACTGGTACGAAGCCCTAGGTTGGGAGCTCACTCTGTTATGTGCTTTTCCCAGGATGCCATGGAGATCATTTGAGCATGTAAAATATTTTAGTACAATCACCATGTTGGCAATCTTACTTATATATATATTGTCACATAGATCCACATTGTATTGGTTTGTGGCTATGTTTTGTTATCTCATAGCTCCACTGTGTATTTTTTGTGGCTGTGATCGATTAATTTCATGGAGGTATGGATCCACATTTTATCTCTGGTGGCCATATCCTTAGTCAGTATTTTCATGGATCCGCAGTGTATTGGTAGATGACCATGCTTTGAGTAATCTTGTATTCCGAGCATAGTTATGCTTGCCTTAGAAATGGAATGTATTTGTATACTGAGTAATGATTGTTTGCAAATTTTTTTGGGTTCTCCTACTCCAACACCCTTGAATTGAAGAATTTGTAAAGTGTTTTGGCCATCAGTTTCTCTTCTCACCTCACACTTTAGGGGGCATCCGTTACACACCAAAATGTCACACTTGAGTTTCAAACCCTAAGTGTCGCAAGTGTCGCAAAGTGATGTATGCACCTTGTTAAGTGTCACATTCATTGTCACAAGTGTCATATGCACCTTACCTAGTGTCACATTCACTTTTTCGAGTGTTGCAACCTCTTGACACCATGAAATACATTTGTCACCATCCCAACTAGTCAGTGTGGAGGAGAAATATATTATATGAAGGTCAAAATACTATCTGCACATGAATTATTCATTATTATTCATAAAAAGGAAATTAATTTAGGGTGAGAATCCACCTCACATTTAGTTTCCTAATCTCAAGGAGATGTTGCGAATCTCATGGACAGTTGAGATATTTTCTCAAACGAAAATGCTAATTTGGTGGATCTTGAGAAATATTTCCTCCTTAAAATCCTTAAGAGATATTTTCTCCCTAAAATCCTTGAGAGATATTTTCTCCCTAAAAATATTGGAGATCCAAATTTAGTGGATCTAGTGAGTGATCTTCTCCATGGTGGTTAATGAGGGCTTTCCATGGTGAAGGGGGGGAAGATTATAGGTATCAAACCTTTGATTCTAGAGGAAGCATCATCATTTTTTTGTCAAGATTCATGCAAGGGTTGAACGAGGAGAGCTTGGAGAGGTTGTTGCAACATGAATCATGGTCTATAAGTATATTCTTATTGGTTCTCATTCAATATATACTTGGCCTATTTCCTTCAAGTTTATGTCTTGTTACATTTTCTTGTCTATTAATGCTCTAATATTTGTAGATATACTTGTATTATATAATCAAGTAGAGTAGTAGATAGTTGTTTCCATTTGTTGTCCATTGCAGATCTCAGCTTGCACCAGGGAGTTTGAATATCAAGCTCAGGGATTGGAAGCAGTGAGGATAAACATCGAAAAAGGTACATTGTATCCTTTGTCTCCTTTTAGATTTTATTTTTCTAGATGAGTTTAAAGGGATTTTAGTGTCCACATGTACTCTTTATGTCTTGGTATAGGGGTCTAGCAATCCAAGAGAAGTTTCACTTGTCCACAGGGGGAATATTTTGTAACACCAATACTTTTGGAAAGTCGTTCTTCCCCTTTGATGATCATAGAAAGATTTAGCTCGCCTTATGGTTTCCTCCAATTTCTTGGGGTCATCATATTGTATCTTGTCACTGATAAATGATGGCAACACACTCAGGTACCTTTGAATTTTAACTTTCTCATCCTTAATGAATGCAACATATTTTAGCAGCTCTAAGAATCTTCTTTCATACTCATATATTGTCATACTCCCAAGATTGAGTTCAAATAACTCCTTCATTTTCTTGTCATAGTATTGCTTGGTTAAGTATTTCTTTTGAAAGTACCTTTTAAACTCTCTCCAAGTAACCTTGTTCTCAGCAGTGTGTTACACTTGCATGAAATCATCCCACCACATTGAATCTTTTCCCTTTAGTTGATAGATGAAAATTCTCCCTTTTGCCTGTGCAGAATAAATTTGCAGTTGGAAGTATTTCCTCATGCCCAAAAACCAATTCTTTGCATCTTCATCCTTCTTATGCTCACCATTAAAGGTAGGAGGCTTGATCTTATTCATTTCTCCCTGTAGTTCATCCACCCCAGTCCTTCTCTTATGATTTCTAACAGGAGATGGACTTGAGCTACTGCGCACTTTCCTAAATGAATGCTTTGGTGAGTGGTAATGATTCCTTTCGGCACTTCTTATTTTTCTTCTCTCATCATGAGACCTACGACTTCTTGACCTACTTGAATTTGTCTCCTTATCCAGTTTTTTTCTATTATATCCAAGCTTTTCCTCAAATTGATATTGAAGTCATCTTGCTTCTCCTTGGCTTTCATAAGCCTCTCATTATCAACTTTATAGCTCTGGACATTTTTTTGTAGTCCCTTTATGGTTTCTACCAAGTTTATGCGTTCCTCCTTGACTTCTTTATGCTCATTGGATTCTATACTATCAATACCCATACCGATATACAAACCCCATGAATTCATCATCATGACTATAATTTCTCTACGCATCTTCCATGCTTTTGAATCTCTACGTTGATTATGTCTAGGTCTAATCACTGTTAATTCTACAAAATGTGCAGCCAATAAGATTT
>SNQJ01S0029654.1:161998-175860 GCA_010110895.2 Picea sitchensis | reverse complement strand
TAGAAAGTGGAAATTACAATTAGTGGGTATCACTGCGATGCTTATAGCTTGCAAATATCAAGATATCTGGGCTCCCCAAGTACGATGACTTATTGACATCCTTAAGCATGAGTGTAAGGAAACCTTTTGTATATATCTAAATAATAGAAAACCTGGTTGGCTATTGAAAAGTACACATAAGCACACACTGTTTCAATAGGGACAAGAACAATGTCTGCTCCCAGAGAAGAAATACAGTATTGCACAGACAATATTGCACAACAACTTACAGAATATTGACATAAGAAGAACTCATTCATATGTGGCTGCAGGTCAATGAATTAGTCCGGATCTCGGCAAAACAATACACATCCAAAATGATAGTGGCCAAGGTAATTAGATATAACTGATATCTTTCTATTTAATTAAATTACAACAGTTTCCAAAGACGCAGTTTGACTGATACATTGATAATATCACTTGGCAGGAGCGTAGGATATTAAATCGATTGAAATTCAATCTTACCGTTCCCAATCCATATGTATTCCTTGTCAGGTTTCAAAAGGCAGCTGGTCCTGACAAAGTGGTAAAGGGATGAACCCCACTGTTTCTTTTGTATTTTCAGAATGACCCTCTGATGTATTGATCAAATTGACTTCCAAAATTGCTCTAGAAAATTGAGACTTCTTTGTGGTTTAAATATCTTTTCTTCATTGTATTTCCTAATAATCCTTTCCTGTACTACTAATAAATCAAATTTATTATCACAATGGTTCAGATGGAAAATCTATCATTCTACTTGCTTGAACTGTGTTTGCTTCATTACAAAATGATCAAATACAATCCTTCAATGCTCGTTGCTGCTGCTGTCTACACTGCTCAGTGCACTTTGAAGAAGGATCCATGTTGGAGTAACACACTTACTCTTCACACATGCTACTCTAAAGCAGACCTCAAGTAAGTCTTCTAGTTCTTAAGGCATCATGTTTTTAGTGAGTTTATCCTTTTAAAGGTTGCTTACTCCTAAACATCATAGGCATTTTCATGAATTACACAATCTGTAGATTATATAGCCAAAAGATAGTTGACTGGCTACAGCCAAAACATTGTGTATTGATCAACTATTTGTCGGCACTAATCTACTCACATCYTGTCTGAATTGTATCTAATTCTAGATATGGAAAAGATTGACTACTGTGCACATCAAACTGTCTGTGGTGTGTGCACATTTAGTTAACTCTGTACATTGTTAAGGGATGACATTTGATTGATGCACAAAAGAATGATTTTCTAATCTTGTCCCTCATTAATTGTAATCATTCACATAAAATTGAATTGTTTCCATTAATCTATCAACCGTATCAAGATTTTAACTACAAATTTATGAATAGTCTTACCAGACTCTTTATGAATAGTCTTATGCATTGTCGTATTTTCAGTGATAATATCAATGGAGCTTTTGTATCTTGCTCCTTCCAGTGCAAAGATATTTTTTCCTCCTTACAATGCACAAACTCCTTTTGCTTTAAAGGTCTTTTGTGGTATTGGTATTGGTATTTTATTTTTTGTTACGAAATATTTGCCCTGAGATTTGGCTTATGAATTGAATCATCGTATTTTCCTTGAGATTTGGATTCTGAATTGAATCATCGTCTTTGCCCTGAAATTTGGATTCTGAATTTAATCAATGATGAGTCACCTGCAGAAAGGAAATTCAACATTCTAATGCCTTCGAAATTTTTTCAAGAAGGTTTCCTTTAAGGCTCGTCTGACAAATCTTTAAAGTTTGCTCTTCTGATATTTTTGTAACAAAAAGGCTAAAGCGAGTAGAGACAAAGATTCCAAAGGATATAAGAGATTTGTCTTGAATGCAACGCATCAATCCATTAATACCACATAGTTATGTAAATTGTTTTGCTCAGGCGCATTACTTACTCAACTGTACTCAATTGTTGATAATAGTGAGTATTTCCCAACTAATTCGGCAGGGACTGCGTTGCCATGCAACCCTTGTTTACATATATATTAGAATACATGTGTTATCTAACAAATATATTTAAAGCATATATTCTACAAAGAATGGATAATGCTAGGCTACAAGTTTCAAGCATGTAGAAAGTTAGAAAAGTAAGGTCGAAAGTTTTAAAAGACTTTGAGAATGTCTTCAAGGAGATGTGTCTTCCACATCACACTTATTAGGTAAAGTTGAATCCTATATGTAGTACATATAGCATTGTCTTTGCTATACACTTAATTAATTTATACCAAAATGAAAGAAAACATAATGTCAACTATGCAATATCAAAAGGAAAGACATAAAGAAGATAAATAAAGTGACTTCAATATTATCATATTAATTAGGAAATGGTATATAAGTCAAAACATTTACTATAATATATTGGAATAACTATATATATATTATTTTAATTATTTAGCATGATATATGGAATGCAACAAGACAACAACATAATGAGGGTTTTTGTACATAGAGTTGTCATGATTTACAGAAACATTTCTTGTAGCCCCCTTTTTTTTTTTTTCTTTAAATCTCCCTTATGGAATTTTCTAAAAAATTAATCCCAAAGGAATGGATTCTTTAAAAGCTTAAATGGTCAACTAAATGATTTCATTAATTACATACTTGAGTTAAAATTAGACTATTTTAATTTTATTGTTTATTAATTGTTTTGCTTGTTTGCCAATAATGTCTCCCACTTCAAAGCAAAGCATTTCCCATCTCCACGTATTAAAGCAAAGCACAATCATGCTTAGTGGAGGTACTTGTTGTAGTTAAGATCAAATTGAAATTTATATGTTATAGTCATTGATTGATACGCAAAGATTATATGAGTCTTGTCAAACAGATTTTATGACTGATATTAACTGAATTGAATTTGCAGGGTCCATTGATCAATTGAATTTCCACTCATATACAGATGATTTTGTTTTGCACTCTACTTAAGGTATTAAATGGCTCGTGATATCATTGTTAACCATTCTTTGAAGAAATTTATAGATTTAGATTTCTATCCAGTGGTAGGGAATGGCTGACTTTATTAGATTTATTTCCTTATATAGATTGTGTTGTAGTCTTATTTCCTTCCTTTACAATATCCTGTCCTATCAAAAAAACAAAACCTGTTTCAATGGTTTAAATTAATATAAAATCCACTAACTTTTTTTTTTTTTAAATTGATGAAATGACTCTATAGTTTTAAGGCATTTTCGATGTAATATAGGAGGTATAATTTCAAAAAACAAAAACAAAAACAACAACTATTATAATACGCTTTTCATTGAGGTGTGGAGCGCCATATTTAATTTCCGAAGCGTTTTCCTTACTCTCGTCGATTCCTAGAAAGTCCATGGTAATAAGCTCCTGCACTCACGACATTCTCAAAAATCAAATAACAAAACGACTTGAGAAAACAACTAACCCACAACCTGTGTTACTTGATCTATATTATATACACAGAACAATGGGCGAATCTCAAGTAAATGACGTGAGTTGATTTTAGTGGATTTATTGCAATTAATTGTGGTAGATCGTCGAGCGTGATGGTTTACGTCAGTGGGCACTCTATTCAAAGATGGGGCATGACCAAACGACAATCAATATGCACCGATGGCAAACATTTTGAACACACTGGTTGATTATTTATGGAAATCACGGGTTGTTTATCTACATATTACGAAATCAAGAAATAAAAATTACGACAGGGATTAACACTCCCACACTCCCACACTACCGCTTTAAAGAAACTACAAGGAACAACTCCCCATACTATCACATTAGCGTGTGGCTCGAGATAGGAGATCCTTCTTTCATCGCTATAAGTTTATCCTCTCTTATCCTCTGGTTAAAGACAAAACATAGAAGATTTACTAAGGTCCAAGGGTACCTCACATCTTTAGATATTATTATTTACCCACCGTAAGGAACAACTCCCCATACTATCACATTAACGTGTGGCTCGAGATAGGACTACTTGAGATCCTTCCAATCATCATTAAATATTTCCTGATTTTAGGTAGACTTTAAATGCAACATGCATATTGTCAATGAGCCTTATCGCTTCCTTAACGTTCATACAAATTCATTAAATCAGATCAGTTCAACCAACCTAGAACAACGACCCTTCGACCAACCAATTCCCATCCTTTTCTTTGTAGGTCCATGCGAATTATATGCAAAAAAAAATTCCCCAACTTCTGAATTCTGAAATACCCAATTGGAATTGTTTGTTTTGTATCTATTTCAATATCGAGGATCAGGCCCTGGATCAGATCTGTTAGGGTATTTGCAACCAAATTGTGGAAAAGGGGTTTCTTCCAGATTCGATCTCGAGGCCTTCAAGATGATGCACATGACATTTTACTGGGGAAGACAGGTGATCGTGTTGTTTGACGGCTGGAAGAATCTATCATGGATTGGAAGACTCACTTACCCTTGTTGCTATATTTTTTTTTTGTATTTCGTGAATATATTGTCAATCTCAGGTCTCGTTTCAAGGGGGTTTTGAGTTTACTTCAGCCAGGTGGTAGTGCTCAGTGCAACAAGAAGACACCGAAATAGTCGAAATATTTGCGTCATCTTGGAGTGGGGTTTATCTCAGCAAGGTGGCAGTGCTCAGTGCAGCAAGATGACATCGAAATAGTTAAAAGATATGGCTCCAAGGTTGGTTAACAGGTCATTGATGGCAGATTAGAGATATTGTATTAGCTAGAAAAGTGAGCTAGCTAATCGGAGAGAATCTTACAACCACACACACATTGCAAAGGAATATAGCATCAGTGCGTCTATTCCAAATCTTCATGTGGCTATGTTTATTTCCTTTCTATTTCTCAGATGCAGAAGCCAAATGCACATGCCGTAAAGTGGCCCTCGGCTCCTTTTACGTCACTCAAAGCATTAAAATCAAGTATATTTTAACTCTCTTTAATGATGTTGTCACTTTTGAAACCCTTAAGACCTGGAACAATGGTGTAATCAACAATGATAATTTCATAAATTTGGCATTAGGATCAGGATTCCCTTCTCGTGCGATTGCCTGGGTGAGGACGATAATAGGTACCTGGGACATCTATTTCAATATAACTTGAATGGTGGTGACACCTATGAGATAATTTCAGGCAAATATGCGAACCTCACCACTACTCCGTGGCTGCATAAGGTGAATTCTTATAATGAAAATTCTATTCCGGAGGGTTCAATAGTAAATGTTAGTATCAATTGTTCGTGCGGGAATGTTGAAATCAACAAATACTATGGGCTCTTCCTCACATATCCTTTCATGAATGCCACTACCGACAGTCTCTCCGTCCTCAGCCAAACCAACAATGTCCCCTCCTCCTAGTTGAAAGCGTATAATCCTTCTATTGATTTTGCCAACGCTCGCGGGATTGCTTTCGTGCCTAATCAAGATCCAAATGGCAATTAGCTCCCTTTAGATCCAAGTGGAAGCAGAATTGGTGCGGGGACGATCGTAGGAATTTCCATTGGCATTGCTTTTGCACTGCTTTTCATTGCTATTGGGATGTTCTATATTTATGCCTATAAACACAGGAAGGCAAAGAAGTCACTTCTGCGACAAATGACAGATAAAGATGGATCTGCAAATAATCAAGGCCATCTAATATTGAATATCTTGTGCATTTAACCAATGTACTATGTGAGATGCCAAAGATTGACATATTGGGCAGAAAGGGAAACTTATGATGAACCTGACATGCACCAGGAAAATATGATATTCAGAGTAGAGAGCAAGGTTTATGATAGGGTTTAAAGTGGAAAAGGGGAGGAACAAATATTCTCCGTTATAATCTTTGGCGAAGCATCACATAACTACATATACGGGAAGCAAGGATGCAGTCCTCTGATATTCCTCCAAATATGACCATTTATATCAACAATCTCAATGAGAAAACTAAATTAGACGAGCTCAAAAAGTCTCTGTATGCAATTTTCTCTCAATTTGGAAAAAATGTAGATGTTATTGCCCTCAAAACTTTGAAGCATCGGGGTTAGGCATGGGTTGTTTTTTGATGAAGTCTCTGCTGCTACTAATGCACTCCGAAAAATGCAAGGCTTTCCCTTCTATGATAAACCAATGAGAATACAGTATGCTAAGACAAAGTCAGATGCCATTGCAAAGGCTGATGGCACTTATGTCCCTAGGGAAAAATGAAGGAGACAAGATGAGAGAGCTGAAAGGAAGCGCAGGGAACAACATCATGAAACTCAACAACCTGGGGTGATTCTCAATGCAACATACCTATCTGGCTATGGTGCACCAATTATAATTCAGGGCTTATGGAAAACCAAGAATGAAGATTGTCAACACTACATTCATTTGGTCATTACATAACTTGTCAATATGCAGCTTAGTTCACCAATACTCATGTCTATGTATATACTTCATAATTTCATATAAGAATCCATATTTGTATTGACGTTCAATTAAGAAATGTATGTTTATTTTTATCATGCCTTTCATATCTTACACATTCACAACATAACTTAAATTGGTATCCATGTACCAAAATTCCACATTTAAATTTACATGTTTAACCAAATCATATAATCATCATCATCACAAACATATAACAATAAAATATAATATTGTGCAACTCACAAATAAGTCTCGACGTACACCTTTCACATGTCTATATCAATTTCACAGAGTCCAAATAGTTACTAAGCAATGAATTACTATAATGAGAAAAATCAAAGTTATAATTGCCTAAGGCTAAAATATGGGGCGTTACAAATTCATTAGTCAATATACAAATATGTTCCATTTCCGAGGTAGGCATACCTATGCTTGGAATACGAGATGACTCAAAGCATGGTCACTGACCAATACACTATAGATCCATGAGAATACTGACTATGGATATTGCCACCAAATATATAATGTGTATCCATACCTCCATGACGTGAACTGATCGTAGCCATGAAAAATACATAGTGGAGCTACGAGATGAAAAAACATAGCTACATATCAATACAATGTGGATCTATGTGACAATGTATATATCAGTAAGATTGTCAGCATGGAGATTATACTGCAATCTTTTACACGCTCAAATTATCTCCATTGAATCCTGAGGAAAGAACATAACCGAGTGAGCGCCCAACCCAAGGCCTTCATCCTTATCCCAATGCGGTATGAATCTAGCCATTTCAATAGATGATTCGATGTTGAACATGGTAGAAACCACTTAATTACCGGTCATTGAGGTAAATTGTTAAAAAGTGTGAGGGAAATCACCAATGATGACAATGAATCCCAAATTACCCTAGTACATTCCAACGAATTTTAATAAATGAGCTGAGGTTGAACATTCGTGGAATCATCTTATCAGAGGTCAATGATGTAAACCTATTGTCGAAATCAAGGAGGCATGCCATTGAGGCATGCAGGTCACAAGTTACTAACTAGTTTCTAAGTCTAATTCCCAGATAATATGTTGAAATCAACGGGAACATACTCGTCGAAGGAGGGCCATGATGTATCCCCCATCATCGACACGAAACTAACACAGGAAAGTGATGTAAGATGGTGAATCGAATGAGTATGGACTGACATAGGAAATGGAAACTGATAATACTGCAGATGGATGGTTTGAAGTGAAACTTCCCTTGACCATGATGAGGGACGACAAGTGACTTGGTAGCATTGACTCGAAGATTACCAAGAACATAATGTGACGGTAAAAAGAGCACCCTTCGACTGTAACGAAAAAGCGTAGCGACACATGGAATTAGTATGACTCAGAGACAAGCAGATTACCCAAATTTAATATGAGACGTAAAGAGGTGCCATGTTTAAGGGCGACAATAGTTTCCATAACGGATTCCAAACACTTGACCTACTTACTTCAATTCCCCCCCCATCCAGATAGATGAGTACCTCTTCTTATTTAACAAGCTCGAGGAGGATAATCAGTGCTCGTTATATATCATCCTTCGAATGAGTCCCTCGACATATGTTTAACGAACCTGAGGAAGGAGCAGTTCGATCCCATATGGGTCCTAGAGATCAGACTCACATAGGCCCTTCGATGCATAGTTTTATGAGCCCAAAGAAGGTGAACTCAATGATTTTTCACGTTTAGAAAGTCTGAAAATAACTTAAAGATGACTCCATGGATGACTTTGTCATAAATTTAGTCTCCCAATCCCGAAAAAAGTTTAAAACAATACATGAGAGAACTCTTCTAATCATGCTTGATTAGAGTGTTCATTTTTCATAATTAGTCTCCCAAGACCGAAAAAGAGATAAACTACCACTCGAAAGATATCCTTTCAAAACTTTTAACGATTGTGAAAGGAAGCAATCTCACTTGAAAATATTTTCATGTTTAGTGAGTCTGAAAAGAGCTTAAAGGAAACTCCAAAGACTTCCGTTTTCATATATATTTTATGAGTCCAAAAAATAGATAAAAGTATACTTGGTAACTTATTCTCATGTATTAACGAGCAGGAGAGAGAAAAAATATTGAGCTCAGTAACTTATTCTCATGTACTTATGAGCACAAGAAAGAACAAAGACTGAGCTCAATAATCTATTCTCATGTATGTACGAGCACAATAAAGACAAAAGACTAAGCTCGTAACTTCCCAACATAATTTCCAAAGGTTTCAAATGGGACCCATGGGTAGTTGGTACTTTTCCCCCAACTTGCGTGATAGAAGCTAGTGGCTTTGATCCAATATCATGTCTAGAGGCTGGAGACCTGCCCCCCCAAGCTTTGTTTCATCCATTGAATCTTCTCCTATGGCCAATTTCTATACCCAATAGACTCTTGGTTACTAATAGGAAAATGTTCACCAAAGGAAGAAAGAGGATCAACTGACATAGGTGAATGAAATGAAGGTTAAGTTATGAGATCTAGTGAAAGACTCGACTCGATATTTACGAGATCTGGTGAAAGACTAGACTCAACATTTATGATATCTAGAAAAATACTCGACTCAATGGGAGAGGTGGTTGTTTCATTTTTAACGAGCTTGACACAGGAAAACAACTTTTCTCATAACGTAGGTATCATTTTTACAAAATATTGAAATTAGAAACTATGCTTGAGGCCCTTTGTTTCATTTTTTAACGATCTTGACACAGAAACAAAAACTCTACTCAAACCTGGTTTCATTTTTTAACGAGCTTGAAATCAGAAAATAAACTATGCTCAAATACCTCTACTTGATCATGGCTTCTAAGAGGACAATGCTCTAGAAGAAATACATGTCAAGGGACAAACCTCAATCATGGCATCCAAGATATCTTCGCTAGATGGAAGAATCACTCTCTGGAAGGAATACATGTCGAGGGTCGTGATAGGGGTAGGGATATCAGGCTCTAATATCCCTATCGAATATATCACCATGTCAAGTACCAGATCTAAATCATAAGAAGGGAGATATTCTTTCTCATTTGGAGTTAAATGTAAGGGACGGGTTGCCACATAATTGACCTGCGGCAGGGCAGATGTCGCTGGCATGTAAGGAATATTCAGGTAAGTCGGATGGTTGACCATCATATGAGGTCCAATGAATGGAATTTGGTCTATGGTAACTATGTTTCCATTGAGAGGGAAACACATCACTCGAAAGACTATGGACATAAGAGCCTTCATAGCATGAACATAGTCCATAGTCTCACCCGAGGAGAAAATTAAAATCTAAGGGGTTGTGGACTACGATCACATCAATATAGACATTTTCCCCTCCTAAAGTAACATAAAACTGAGGAAGGTTCCCTAAAGGTTGACTATCCCTTCTGTTAAAATCCAACAGATTCTAAGTCACCGGTGCAAGCTGAGGAGAATCTAAAGCTTGTCAAGCAATGGAGGATAAAATACTAATGGATGCACCTTCATCGACAATAGTTTGAGGAATGTCTCTACCAAAAACCTAAATAGTTATTTGGAAAAGTAGATAGGAAGGGAGACGAGGTTCCGACAGTGCACCCCAATATAAAAGAATGGCCTCATTACTTAGAGGGGGTTCCATTGGAATGGGTGAAGTGCCCCCTTGTCCAGAAGAATCCGTAGAAACAAGAAAGACCTGAGCAACATCCTCACTCTTTCTAGGAGGAGTGGGATTGACCAAGGGTGGTATTGGATCAACCACTTTAACTTCACTCTCAAATGGAAGAGTGGGATCGATCGATGGTTAAATTGAATCGATCACTTGATCGACCAACTCAACTGATGATGGAATCAGATGGCTTACCTGATCAACCAGATTGACCAATGACAAAACCGGATTGAGTAGTTCATCAACCAATGGTGGGTTGGGAGATGGAATTTCTTGTTGGACATCAACAATATTTTACAACAGATGTGAAGCCTCATCCATACTAGGGAAAAGGTAAATGTGGTGCATTTCCTTACATAACAAGCAAGAAAATTTGACTTTACCCTTCTTATTTCCAACCTGATTATCACCACTTGATGGTTTTTCACCAACATGACCTACAACGGTTGATGACGCAGGTTGAGAACCTTGAGACCACACTTCTACAACCTTTGGAATACCACAGAAATCCTTAAGAAAGTGGTCACCCTTACAAAGTCTGCAAGGTAATTTGGGCTTGTGATGTGTCTTGGTAGACTTGTCGACATTATCAACACTCCCAGTATTATGAAAAGTAGTTGGTTGATCGCTTCCAACATGTCTTGCAGTGGTTGGAAGTTCCCCCCTAGATTATTTTTCTTCTTCTTCTTATCCACTTGGTTGCTAGTTGTAGAGCTTTCACTAGGAAAAGAGGAGGAATGGGAAGAATACCCTATGAGCGAAGAAGGAATAGGATCAAAATGAGGTTTATGGTCCTAGGGTGGAGTACTTACCGATGAATCACTAGGAGCATTTACGTTCACCGGAGTGGAAAACAACCAGACTGGTAACCCAATAGTGAGTCCAGGAAGAGTTAAAGTAATGATATAAGGAGGACTAACGTGTCCCATAGAAGGAGAAACAAATGGTATCTCGCGAAAATGGGTTACTTTGTTGGTAGTTCCAGAAAATGATTCCATAGACATGGACTCAACCCTAAGGGATTTCTAGGGGAAAAAATAGCACGTGCTAAAAAATATACGAAGCAAACCAAACAAACAAACCTTTTCACAGTGAACATGTTAGTTGGTGATGAAATCCAATGTTGATGATCAATATGAAAAAGGGGTTGAGATAGAGTGGGTGGATTAGTTACGTTGGTGACCTACTTAACAAAATTACACCTTCGTGCAAGTTCCCTCGCAGTCTATCTGTGGGTTACCCTCCAAGGAGCCCGAGTGATTTTGACCAATGTTTGACCCAGGTACAACAAAGACTCCCCTTCATCGTCACCTTGTGTATGAACCCTAAATATAAAAGCCACTAAGGTTACCAACTCGCATTCATCCTCCGAGAGGGTACACTCGATAGTTGGGATCGAACGTATGGGCAGGATATCAAGTCCAAAATTATTCTAGAGGACTAAATATAAGAGGACCGGTAAACTCCAGAGGACCTCGAATGGATTTGAGATTCAAAAATCACCGAGACCTAATGAAACCAGTGACGCTTCAAGAATAACCCCCAGTATATGATATTTCCACTATGTTTGGTTAATCTTCGGAGAGGTAATCTTCGTTGCTCTCCCGCACGTGACCTTGTGTTTAACCGTTGTGTGAGAGCGGGGTCTCAACTATGCTTATACGAAAATTGGATTTTCTCTCCCTATCGCAAGATTCTATGTTTTTTTATGGATTTGGAAATTTATTCTCAACACCTATTCCAAATCCCTACACTTAAGCTAATGTAGGTTTACAAAGCCCTAGAAATACAATTTTCTAGATAGATTTTAATTACTGCTTTGATTTTTAGGTTGTTGTTTACTCAAGGGTATGGAAGTGAAACTGATGATATTTGTGACTTCAAATCCAAAAGAGTGCAACAGAATGAGATGAAAAGATTTTTATTCGATGAACTCTATCTATGGAAAGGAGAAGAGTCTTTTTCCATTCCCAAATGCATCAAGCCAATGTAGTTTACCTAATGCAAAATACAAACATGTACCACCCAAAGCTTTGAATGCAATCAATTTATTTTCATTTGATTATAAATGAAATGAACCTAAATCAAATGCAATTTCTTTCTACTTCCTTACTTTCAATGCAAGAATCCAATGTAGATACAAATAAATATGAAGTAAACATATCGAGCAAGAAATGTACTCAAAACTGATGAGAACTAAGAGAAACTAAGTGTGAAATAACTCGCTCAATCAAGAACTCAAAAGGTAGACATGGTCTCAAACAACACAAAATGTTAGAATGATTCCAACATATGTTTAGACAAGAACCCAAACAATGAAAAAGAGAAAGAGACAATCAGTCAACAATCCAAGACGAGCAGCGAGAAAGACCATTCAAAGTTGGGTTGTGGTAAACAAGAGAGTCTCCAATCATTCAAAAAGCGAGACGTTCTAAAGAATATCACAAAGAGACTCAAAAAAAATTAACCTTTTCAAATCCTATTTGATGAAAACTCGTAAACAATCAAGCAATCTGAAAACTTTGTGAGATGAAGATTAGACAACTGAAAGGAAGGACGCACCAAGGGATCCTGTTAACCCAAGGGGATCATAAATACGAGGAATTTTCAAGATCAAAGAAGGAAATTAAAATGAGTGATATATGTCAATTCTCAGTCCAGACAAAGTCAAAGACAATCTAGGAGACTTTGGGATAAATGCCTCTCAAAAGAAGACTGAGCATAACAGGGCAAAAAGAGGCAAAAACACCAAAAAAGGGTGATTAGCACCTATGTTCTCAAAGAGAGAGAGCGCCAGTCAGGAGAACGGTGCTTCCTAGGAGGATTAGGGGAGAGATATTCAAGATAATGGCTCTTTGTATGCACTGCAAGGGATTCCATTCAGGCTAATGGCACCCTGGTGTGAACTGCAGGGAAGTGCCACTTTCTAGAAAAGTTCAAAAAATGGCTCAAAAAGACTAAAAACTCGGAAAAAGTAATCAATGACTCTATAAACTCTTCAATGAGTAAGAGAGAAGGGGAAATAGATCACAATGAAGCATCAAACAAGTAATATCTAATCACAAGCAAATGATTCAAGATGAAAAAGAGGAAAAACTAGTCAAAGTCCTTCCCCATCGGAGTCGTCATTTTTATGTTTTGAGAAATCTTACCCTGTGGACAAGCTAAGCTCATTTTTGGACCAAGACTCCTATATTTGGTCCAAAGACAGAATATAACAATTGGTTTCTACTTTCCCTATATATCTAACTAGATCAATCAAGAAAGAGAGAATAAGAATGGTGTGTCATACCTTGTTGTGATGTCCTTCCTTGTTGCTCCAATCCTTTGGATTGATCTCCAAGATCCTCAATGCAAATGAAAACCTGAAAACACTAGAAAAGGAACACTTATTCCTACTCTATATGATTAGACAAAGAAAATATATCTATGAAGACTGAAACGACAATAGACAAGAAAATGTAGGACAGGTGAACTTGAAGGGGATAGGCCAAGTTGATATTAATTGGAAAGACACAGAAGGCACTTACAAAGAATGATTGATGATGGAGTGCTTTCCCAATCTCTCCTCGTCTATCCCTTGCATGAATATTGACATCAAAATGTTGATGCTTCTCCCAAGATCAAAGGTTTGATACCTCAATTGTTCCCCCCTTCACCTTGGAAATACCTTCAATATATAGGCTTGAGAGGCACAACCACCATGATAAAATGAGGGAAATGGTTGAGGATATGGATCCTTAAGTTATTATTAGATCCTAGGATAGATCCCATAGGGTAGGATTCAACCACAAAAAACCTCATCCATCAAGAGATGACCCTTAGGAAAAGGTGGATA
>SNQJ01S0029654.1:135254-152440 GCA_010110895.2 Picea sitchensis | reverse complement strand
GTGCATGTTCATGTTCCTAATAACATGTGTGTGTTCATGTTCCTAATAATGTGCACATGTTCTTGTTCCTAATAACGTGAATACTTTAGGAGCGTGTGAGCGTTCTTAGAGTGTGTGTGCATTCTTAGAGCATGTGTGTGTTCTTAGAGCACGTGCACATTCTTTTGAATTCAATTTTTTTTCGACAGGAGTAAAAAATTTAGCGTACATTTTGGTTGCCTTGGATTTAGGTTCAGGATGACAAATCTATTGGTTCTGCAAATTGATAAAACCTCCATTTTTGTGAATACCTCTCTATATCTATGTTTTTTAAGTTATTTTTTTATAGGGTACATAAATAATTTATTGATGAAACTACAAACATAGATAGAGTTGACTATGCAAATTCCAAATATATGGTTTTTTATTTAATTAATATTGTTTACTATTTTTAATCTATTTATGTCTTCACATATATCAAAATCCTAGAATACATACCTCTCTTATTTCTGATATAACTTTTTGTAAGCTTATATATATATATATATATATATATATAGCATGTTAAGACCCTCTTAGGATGCATGAACTTTCAAGGATATATTGGCCTTCATAATTTAAAAAAATACAAAGTTAATATTATAAGTTTCCAAAAAATACATAGCACTATAACAAAGGGTTCTCTACAATTATGAAAGTTTTTGGAATGGAATTTCATCTTTAAGGTATTCAACCAAAGAAATATACCTTATATATTGGTGGAAAAATAACATACCACTATTAGAAAAAATCAAATTTCACATAGTTATTCACAATTTTTATGAATAAAAGTTGTATATTAAGAAAGGTAATTCAATCTTTTAAGTTTCATATTCTTACACCATATTCAAATTCATTGTAAAATCACCTTCAATAATCTCTCCAAGTTAAGAGACTGTTGTTTTTTCATGTTTGCATTGTCACTAACTAGTCATTGACAATGTTGTAATTCAAACTTATGCATGAACTCAAATCTATGCACCAAAAACTATTAGATAGAGACATTGTCACTGCAATGACACTTGTTATATATTATATTGAATAAAAAAAGATAAATATAAATATATTTAATTTATATATTTGTTTATTAAATGTGAATAAATAAAATAAATTTATTCTATTTTATTTATGATGTATTTATAAATAATAAGTTTATATAAATTTTACCTAAATTAATAATTTAAATTATCATATTTATTTATTTTATATATTGACATATGGTGTATTTATGCATAATAATGTGTATTTTTTTATATGGGTGGGTGTAATGGTTAAGAATGTGTTTCTTCATAAGAGGTTACATGTTCAAATCTAAAAGAAGTAGGATATGTATACTTATAGGGCTGAGGGGTCTCATACATCAATCTGGCTTGGTGGTGACTTTAAAAATAAATTATTATTAATATTATATAAAATTTCCAATTATAACAAAATAACATATATCAAATCATAAAAAATATTAAATGAAATGTTCAAATTATTAAATTATCATATTTATTTATTTTATATGCATTGACATATGGTGTATTTATACATAATAATATTATATAAAATTTACAATTATGGCAAAAAATAGCATATATCAAATCATGAGAATTATTAAATAAAAGGTCATAAATGAAATATTCTTATTTTTAATGGAAAAATTTTAAAGATATGTTCAATTTAAAATATTAAATAAAATATCATAAATGAAATTTAAAGATGTTTTTTATATTTATAAATTATATTTTTCATAAATTGATCAATTAAATTAATTAAAAAATTTAAGTTAATTATTTTAATTAAATATATGGGTGAAAGAGAAGTTATGTAAATATTTTATATTTTGGTATTTTTTTTTATGAATGATTTTATTTTTTTCATGAATGATCATATAAATTTAGACAAAATTGCAATTTTCAGTTTTTTAAATTATATTTCTAAATACATAAATGAATTCAACATGCTCTAAAACTCTAAAATTTTTGAATTATACAAATTTAACCATTCAAATGTGGAAACGATAAGATATTGTCTGATAATATCCCCTAAAAACAAACCAAAACTAAGGCCAAAGAAAATACTGATATTATTGAATTGATTAAGCTAACCGCGTGTGAGGAAGTGCTGCTACAAAATCTCTTTAGTAACTAGTTTTCTGACCTATTATGACAAATGACTTGCCTGTGATGAAGGCATATAGACTAAAGTATGATATGAAATAAATGTAAAGTTATGTAGGCGTTGTAATACTATTACTATGATTAGCCATATCTGTTATATGGAATGTAAGGCTTCTTTGAATTTGATTGCTAAACATCACGCAATCAGATTTGAGTATGATCTTACTGGAATATCTACAATGGAGGTATCAGTATTGCGAACTGCGCAGTTTCTTCGAATCTCTCCTTGGCTTCCAATGAGCACATCGAGCTGAACCATCTTAAGCATATTGAGCGCAAAATAATGAAAGAAAGAGGACTGGTTCTGCGCAAAGTTGTTAACAATGTGTCGCGTGCGGGTGTCTTTGTATAGATCCTGGTCGGAGGTGAAGAGCCCTTCTCCGTTCTGCAGATCAACGTAATGCATGTTGTCGAATAGATTTGGAGTGCGGATGTCTAAATCTGTGGTGTTGATGGTGGCGACAGTGGAGCATGTGAGGTAAAGTTCCTCTGCGAACCTGGAATTGAGAGCGGGATCCTGCGTTGGATAAAGCCTGCCCACAAAGGATGCGCAGTGACCCACACCGAAGGTGTGCCCACCTGAAAGTTTATACATTCATAATAATAACGATCAAACCCTTTGATCAGAATAGATTAAAACTGTAATTTAGCGTAAATGAAAACCGACCTGAGAGCGCCACGAGATCTGTGAAATTATCAAAACCCTTTTCAGCAAAGAGGGTCATCAATACAGTCACATTTGAAGTCGAACTGGGTAGACTGTTCACAGTCACGGTTTGATTAGCAAAGCTTAGACTGTCTCTGCGACCCAGCGGTACTAGAAACTCCGGTCCTCCCGACTATTTGAAGAAAAGAAAAAACATGGTTAGTTCAAATTTTCTTGCTTTGTTGATGGAATAAAACGTGGATTGTCTGAATATGTCAAATCGAATGCTTTAAAAAACCTGACCCACACCGAAGGTGTGCCCACCTGAAAGTTTATACATTCATAATAATAACGATCAAACCCTTTGATCACCAGATTAAAACTGTAATTTAGCAAAATGAAAACTGACCTGAGAGCGCCACGAGATCTGTGAAATTATCAAAACCCTTTTCAGCAAAGAGGGTCATCAATACAGTCACATTTGAAGTCGAACTGGGTAGACTGTTCACAGTCACGGTTTGATTAGCAAAGCTTAGACTGTCTCTGCGACCCAGCGGTACTAGAAACTCCGGTCCTCCCGACTATTTGAAGAAAAGAAAAAACATGGTTAGTTCAAATTTTCTTGCTTTGTTGATGGAATAAAACGTGGATTGTCTGAATATGTCAAATCGAATGCTTTAAAAAACCTGAACATGGTTACGAACACATGCCACACAGCTTTCATTTTTAACTACTCATGCACCCGACCAAGGAATGGAGTGGGTTAACTAGGGTAATCTTCCCTCCCGAGTATTGCTTTGCTTTACTCCCGAGTTACTTTTTTATAGGATTTTTGACTGTTCTATTTTAAATTTTCGGGTCAATTCAGAATCCTGATTTATTTTCTAAGTATCTGGATTGGTTAAGATAGAGTAAAGTTAAAACAAAGTCTTGAGGTAGTTTCTAAATGTATGAAACTTTGATCCATGTAAACCTCATACTACCCCTGAAAATCTTACCAAAATTCAGGTCTGCTTTTTTTATCTAAAAAAGGGTGTGTTTGCTCCCAAATTAACCTACTCCCCAAAGAAGATATACTTCTATATGTACAATTTTCACATAGTGTAACCCAAGGTCACCCCATTGGTACAATGCAAGTTACACAAACCAGTATAAAAAACATTGAAGTTTGTACCATCTATAAGAATAGATTATAGATACTTTTACCGAATACCTAGTTTGGTATGTTAGTTAAGCTCCATTTGTAAAATTCCACATGAAGGGGCTTTAATGGAGTTCTAGTTCAAATACCCACCACAAAGTTACAAGCCAATATCAAGATCAAAGTTTGTAGCATGAAGAATAGATTATAGATGTTATATTGAATATTTTATTTGGTTTGGTTTGTTAGTTAAGAATTTATATGTAAAATTCTAAGAGGTAGATGTATAACTCTTTTTATAATCAATATGGAGTTAACAAATAACATTTGTAATATTAATAACAAAAAATATTTCAATGTTCACTATAAATAAAACATTTTAATATATAACTTTGACAAGATGATGGTTAAAGTAATTATCATATATATATATATATATAAACAATGTTTATAACAATAATACAATGTTAAAGGTGGAATGAATGTATCATATTGAAATCAATATGAAATATACATAAAAATAATAAACATAATGTCAAAACATTCAAGATAATAAGAGTAAAGTAAAATGAATGTGATTAGAATATAAATATAATAAACATAAATATGTAAATATAATAAACATATATTGTTAAAAGCAAATATATAATGAACATATATTACTAATATATTACTAATGAAAATTATATAATAAATCAAATTCTAATTTTTTAAGCAATTGTATAAATGTACAACTAACGTAGCTCCATTCTAAATAGTGACCCTCAATCAAATTTTTTAATCTAAAATAGTGTTAATTTCAATAGATTTGATCCCTATCATGCATAATAGATGGGATTTTGATCTCAATGGATTGATCCCTATCAGACATAATAAATCAGGGTTAATAGATCAGGGATTAAGATAAAGCTATACTGATAATTAATTCAATACCCACCACAAATACTGCATAGGAAGTTGCTAAAGCCAATATGTCAGCGCAAGAAACTACTCCGCTGCATTTATCTTCTACTGCTTCTTTGATTTCGTTGATGATCTCGAACGCCTGGGCTCTGAGTGTGAGGTTTGGAATAGCTTCCTGCTCGCTTGGCTCACTGGACGTTCCATTTAGCATGATCGATGCGTCGCAGCCCTGGCAGAGATTAAACACTGTAAATTTGAATACGGTCTTTTAGGAAAATGGACGACTGATTGGAATACTTTGGCATCATCTAGCCATAAACAACTTCTAGCTATAAAATTCATTGTAAATTTGAATATGGTCTTACAGGAAAGTGGACGACTGATTATAATAGTTTGGCATTTCTCATCACGAGTGTAGATCTATTAAAAAAAAATCTAACTATTAATAGATCAAATTCAGGGAAATTTGTTTATGAGAATGGTATTGTCGGAGTCAGGGTAGGAATTTGAAAACAAAACCACTCTTCAAATTAAACTGTTACAATAATTTCATATCTGTTTATAAAGTTTAAACAAAGAATGATAATGGTTTGTGAGACTTCATTATTTGTGGGATAGGAGAATTTGACTGCTAAAATTTACAAAAGTTTAGGAGAATTTCAGATTTGACTGCTAAAATCTACAAAAGTTTACATACTCCACCTCTTCTCTATTTGAACTTGTGATTTGTGATTTTTTAGGAAGAAACACATGTTCTTAACCATTAAATCCACTCAAATTATTCACAAATTATAACATTTTTAAAATTTAGAAAAAAAAAAAACATTAAAATTATAAATATAATTTTAAGTAATTCTTCTCCTTATCAATTATAATAAACTTAAATAAAACTAGCAAAGTCTCAAACTACAAAACCTCAATCTTTGTTAATCACTGAGAAGTGGCAATCAGCTAACCACCATAGTAAATTTTAAATATGATCAAGTAAAAGTATAAAAAAAAACATGTAAATTGATGTTTATAATAGTGAGGAAGTCACAACCATTTATTTATTGGAACAACTAAGAATATTTCATCAATATTTAATCTTGTCCATACAAAACTGATTAAGCACTAAAAACCTATTAAATGTGCCCATTATCAATAGGTCTAAGAAACCTAAATATATATTAATTAAAGATAAACCAAAAAAAATATGTAAAATGAACATATATAGAAAGTGTCAATATCCAGCTTGCTAAGCAATATTGAATGCTACCACAAGTGGATTATGAATCGTCAAATCTGAAAACAATTCAGATCAGATGACCTACCTACCGAGCATTCAATGACTATCCAACATTCAATGATGCTTAGCAAACTGAACATTCAATGATGCTCAGCGAACTGAATATTGCTGACCATAAAGAGATCACCTGCACGAAGCAGTCGTGAAAAAGGAGTCTGAGCAACCCTGGTGCCTGAGTGATATCTTGTTCCAGCACCAGCTCAATAGTGGATTTCACTATTGATTCCAAGTTGGGGCAGCTCTCCTTGTAAAATGTCCATGAAAGCCCGTCCACAGGCGTTGGTAGATCAGTCGTACGGACGCCATGAACAAATGATACGATAACAATGAGAAACATGGCAATGAATTCCATTTTCTCCCTTACTGATCTCACTTCACTATACTATCAAAGACCCCTTATACCCAACAACAGCAAAGGAACACGGAGACCTCTTATACCCAACAACAGCAAAGGAACACAGAAATCCTTAGAGAAAACTGGGCGAGGTGTTAAAAAACGCCATGACTAGTTTTTAAAGGCCAGCGTGAGCAGATTATTCACCGACTCTCCTGCAACAAGGTGGGGCTTCTGCCCACAGTTGGATGTCTCTCCGTGGCAAACAAGAACCGCGTATAAGTACATAAAACTGATCCCATATAGCATGAGAATGTGATGGAAAATATACATTTATTCCCACTTGACTGTAGAGATGAACCATTCACACCCAAAGGTGATTTAAGAGGTCGGTGGTTGCTTTGTTTTCACAGTAACAGACGTTACTTTTGGAGAACCAGAAAGAATATTAATGCTGAGTGTCGGCCCTCTTTCTGTTCTTCCTTTTCACCTACTAACAACGGTCAGTCAAACCACTCGTTGGTGGCCAAGCTCTGAAAGAAGATTCTCAGTGCCTGTTTGTTCCGTATTTAATACTCTAGTTGTGCGAGAAAATGCATTCGACTTACACCAATCAAGTTCTTTGTCTCAGAACATTTTTGTTCCGTATTTAGTAATCTAGTTGTGGGAGAAAATGCTTTCGAATTACACCAATCAAGTTGACTTGCGTTAGCTTTGTCTCATAACATTTCTTTCGATCATCAGACTTGAACTCTTACTGGTACAAACAAGCGAAAGTGATTCAAAATTTACTTTAAAAAACCTAATTGATTGGGTTATTGGTCATTTCAGGACAATAATAAATATTATAAAATTTGAAATAATAAATATTATAAAATTTGAAAAAGAAAATTTGTATTTTCTATGCAAATCATAGATGTTAAATGGTCATTTCATGGGAATAATAAATATTATAAAATTTCAAAAAGAAAAGTTGTATTCTCGATAGAAATTAGAGATGCTTAATGATTAAGATTCATGATACAATACTATGACTTATTAGATGCTTAATGGTTAAGATTCATGATCTAATAACTATGGCTTGTTTTTTATATTTAAATACTAAATCATTTCGATATTGATATTTTTTTTTTTTGGTAAAATGATATTTTCTTTGTTAAGATGTACCTTTTTACAATATTAAATCCATCATAGAGTTGTCCACATAATCCTATTATTGTATTGGATGAAAGATTTGACACTTAGTTTTTTCAAATTCTCACTTAAGTTCATGTATGAGGAACACTCTCAATCCTCATGGCTTGGATGATTGGTATGTTATTCATTATTTAATGTGTTTGATAACTTTTACACTCTTACAATGAAATTCATTGCTTAATGACAATTTTGAAAAATAAACAATAGACATTGAGGAAATCGGAGGAAACAAGGTTCTCTCAATGCCCGTTATCTATTTGTTCTTCATCGTGATGTGGTTATTATTTGAACAAATTATTTTACAAGCAGTTCATGCTATCCCCAATCTTACAATAGGGCGGGTGCAAAAAGTTGCTTCCCTTTTTCATTACAATAGGAACATGCACCCGTTGCTTTTTCAAGAACATGCACATGCTTCAGGAACACACACCAAAATTTCCATTATCGGGTGAAACCAAAATTTCCATTATCGCGTGAAACCAAAATTTCCACATCATTTTTTAATAAAAATAAAGCACACACATTAGAAATACATGTGCATTTCTAAAACATGTGTACCTTAAAAAAAAATGCAAATGCATTGTTCATTTTCCCCCTAACCCACAACATTTTCTTCTATTTCTTCTCCCCGGCCATGAGCGCACTTCTGCTAATTCAACCCAATCTCGATGAGAACAAGTAGGATTCACACTTGGAATTTTTTGTTATTATTTAATTACATGTTCTATTTTTCCATTATGTAGCAAAACCCTGATCCAAACACAAACCCTAACCTCCCACAACACCCATAGAGAGAAATTAATCAATCTCAAAATGAACTCAAAAACTCAATTGACATTGCTTTCGATCATCAGACTTGAACTCTTACTGGTACAAACAAGCAAAAGTGATTCAAAATTTACTTTAAAAAACCTAATTGATTGGGTTATTGGTCATTTCAGGATAATAATAAATATTATAAATTTTGAAAAAGAAAATTTGTATTTTCTATGCAAATCATAGATGTTAAATGGTCATTTCATGGGAATAATAAATATTATAAAATTTCAAAAAGAAAAGTTGTATTTTTGATAGAAATTATAGATGCTTAATGATTAAGATTCATGATACAATACTATGACTTATTAGATGCTTAATGGTTAAGATTCATGATCTAATAACTATTGTTTGTTTTTTATATTTAAATACTAAATCATTTCGATATTGATATTTTTTTTTTGGTAAAATGATATTTTCTTTGTTAAGATGTACCTTTTTACAATATTAAATCCATCATAGAGTTGTCCACATAATCCTACTACTGTATTGGATGAAAGCTTGGATGAAAGCTTTGACACTTAGTTTTTTCAAATTCTCACTTAAATTCATGTATTATGAACACTCTCAATCCTCATGGCTTGGATGATTGGTATGTTATTCATTACTTAATGTGTTTGATAACTTTTACACTCTTACAATGAAATGCATTGCTTAATGACAATTTTGAAAAATAAACAATAGACATTGAGGAAATCGGAGGAAACAAGGTTCTCTCAATGCCCGTTATCTATTTGTTCTTCATCGTGATGTGGTTATTATTTGAGCAAATTATTTTACATGCAGTTCATGCTATCCCCAATATTACAATAGGGCGGGTGCAAAAAGTTGCTTCCCTTTTTCATTACAATAGGAACTTGCACCAGTTGCTTTTTCAAGAACATGCACATGCTTCAAGAACACACACCAAAATTTCCATTATCGCGTGAAACCAAAATTTCCACATCATTTTTTAATAAAAATAAAGCACACACATTAGAAATACATGTGCATTTCTAAAACATGTGTACCTTAAAAAAAATGCAAATGCATTGTTCATTTCCCCCCTAACCCACAACATTTTCCTCTATTTCTTCTCCCCGACCATGAGCGCACTTCTACTAATTCAACCCAATCTCGATGAGGACAAGTAGGAGGGTCATTCACACTGGGAATTTTTTGTTATTATTTAATTGCATGTTCTATTTTTCCATTATGGAGCAAACCCTTGATCCAAACACAAACCCTAACCTCCCACAACACCCATAGAGAGAAATTAATCAATCTCAAGATGAACTCAAAAACTCAATTGGTGAGCTTAGTTACACTAGAGAGTCATCTCATATTTCATCAACGTTACTTCCATTGGCCATGCTTGTGGCCAATATTTTGATATATTTGAATATAGGGCTAGGATGAGAGAGTACTGCTCAACCAACATAAGTAAGAGGTGAAAAAGTTGCAGATGACGAAAGAGATGATTGTTCAATTGTTTATTGACCCTAGAACCAACCAACCCCTTAATCTGAAAATAGGTGTCTTTGCATGGACTAGTACACATTCCATGATTCGTAAATAGTAGGCTTAGAGCCAGTCCATTTCATCTGCATGGATCCTTGAAATGTTTCTACAATCCCACAATTCATGTAAGTATTCTTCTTGCACTGAGCTACAAGACATGATATTAATGTATCTATGGCCACTTGTCCTCGGATAGCACTGTTGTGAAGGCTTCCATGTCATTACTAACTCCACTTAGTAAATCAAGGATTGATATGACTCATACCATGTTTTCTAGTTTCTCCTTCTCCATTCTAATTCACATAAAAAATTCTTATTATTGAACTCCATTGGTTAATGTATACATGAGCTAGCCATTAATGTTTATCCTTCAACCAAGAACATTCAAACAACCAATGATTATCATACTACCATGCTTCAACCATGCTTATCATACAACCATGCCTCATAAACCAAGTTATACCAAGCTCATAATCCAAGATATAAAGACATGTTAAAATTCTAAGATATAATGATGTAGTTTACATGAGATTTTATGTATGAGACAAAAATAAAACAATGGTTGACAATTCAAACATTGGGATGGTCCACTCATCCTTAATAATACAAATTCAACCAATCACAAAACACTCACATGCACGCTGAGGATAAGTGACCCCATGAAGGAAGAGGTAAGTTGTATCACTGGGTGTACAGCCCATATGACCTCCAATTGCTCAAGAATGGTATGCATGGCTTGTGGGAAGGATGTTGTTGGTTGTTGGGATATGTATGGCATCTCAACAATCTATTAGCATCAAATTAAGCTTTGAAAAACAAGAAGATAGCCTATGGCATCCATGGAAAACAACAATGATATTTTTCCCTTCTCTAAAAACCAATTAAACAATAAAATTCGGAATTAGAAACTCTCTACAATAATGAAAAAACCATATTATTTGAGCCATTGATCTTGCATCTCATAGATAAACCAATGTTGTGAATTCTAAAGTTGTTTGGATTCTTTAATGGCTAAGAGGAATGAACACATGAAGCAAACTTCAGAGCATTTCCATTACATGAAACTTCACACCATTAAAGTCACCAGGCAACAATTAGAATACAAAGTAGCTTCATTTAAAACTTATAGACAGAAAAATAACATAGAAAATAGAGAGATTCATCACCCAAGAACTCAATTTTTACCCTAGAAACCTAGATGGGAAAACCATCATTCAATTGGCTTCAGCTAGGGTCTTTATTTCTTGGCAATGTGCAAGTTACAGTGCACTCGATCTCTCTAGTCCATTCTCAGTATTCACATGGGAATTTGGGTAGAAATTCCTCTTATTCTCAACTAAATAACCCCCTTTCCTTTAAGGTGCAAGAGTAAATGGGAGAATAGCTTAGCTGGGGGGTTATATGGAAGGTCAGGTGTCTCCAACTCTTCAAATTCCCCAAGCTCAGTATTGGCTTCTCCTCTTTTGTCTTATATTTTCCCATTACATTAGAGAAACAATGTCGCATGTTTTTTGTTTTTCAAATACACAATTTATCTTCACTTTTCTTTTCCTTCTCGTCATTTTTTTAATACGTTTTATTTTCATTCATTTGCATTCCCCATGGTTATATTAATAGTACTATAGTAATGCAAGTGTGAACACCAGTCACGATAGAATGGGTCCCTTCATGCCATCAACCATGTCTCCTACCTCATCCATAGCCTCGAAACTTACTTGTGCCAATCCTCATAGAACCTAAGTTGATAGCCAATTGTTTGTTGTGTAGATCCAATTCGGATCACACCTCCCCATTGGGAGGCTTTTGGTCGCCAAAATATTCCAAGGATAGGTAAGGGAACTTGCTTGCAATATGGTACATTTCATACCATTTTTTTTTCCTTGGAGTCTGCCCCTTGAGGCTTATCTACCAGATTTATTTCCATCCTCTATGAGTTACCCATTCCTTTCATACATAATTTTGTCTTCCTTCAATTCTTCAAGAGCATGTGGTGAAAATTCTTCGGCATTGGGGAGAATCAAATGGTTCTCTTCTCTGTCCAGCATGGAGGGTTTAAATAACCTCATATACTCCACACTCACAATTGAGCTAATCTACATATAAGGTGGAAGTCTCAACCTAAAAGCATTCTCATTTACTTTCTTAATGATGTCAAAATGTATGTATATGAGTGGCTTGATTTTCTTCATTGCTCCTTGTAATCATTATTTGTGGAGCTAAAGACACACCTTATCTCTAACATGGAACTTATGATATTCTATGTGCTCGTCATGTTTGGCCTTATACTACTACTGGATTCTCTCTAGTTGCTCATGTACATTCAGATGTATCTGCATGATCTTATCCACAAATGTGCTTGCCTTCTTCTCATCTCTTTGCAACTCTACTTTGTCCTTCTACCGTTGATCCGAATTGGATCCTTGTTAAACCTATTTTAATCTTTGTAATAAGAACTTAGTTGCTTTCCCTTTTGTAAATCTTATAAACATGTCATTTTTATTGTATTTTGTCTGTTTGGAAAAAAATGGAAGTGGAAACGAACCATTGTGATGGTTGGCCTTCCAAAGGAAACCCATTAAAAATGAATATTGTAGTGAAGAAGGACATCAACAAGGATATGCAAGGAGAAATGTGGAAGGACAGTAGCATAAATTAGAGCTCGAAGAGGGAAACCTACTTAAAGTTTAGTGGATGAAGGAGTTAATAAGCATGTTCACACTAAGAAAAGGTGTTTCTAATCCATGGCCATTTGTAATTTTGTATTGTTAGTGAGTAACAATGCACAAACTATGTGTATAGCTCACCCATTTGTAATTTTCTCCCTGGCATAATAAAAATCCCATTTAAATGTTGAAATCAATGAGTTACTGCAATCTATGCTTTGGGTATTTTGGAGTATGAGTTACAACAATCTATGTATACTCTGTTGAAGTGTTTTTTCATCATGTAGCACCTTTCCACGACTAACTTTTTGGCTAGGCATTTTACCCATTGCTTGGGCTTTTTTTACTGCCTAGATGAATTGAAATACCCATAGGTATTTTATTTACTACATGGGCACTTTATCCTCTGTCTGGGTGAATTTATAGACCCCTGAGCATTTTATCTTCTTCTTGGGCGAATTTTCAAATCGATGGGCATTTTATTCTCTACTTGGGTGAATTTACAAACCCTTGGGAATTTTATCTGCTACCTAGGAAAATTTACAGACCCTCGGGAATTTTATTCATTGCATGGACACCTCCACTCACTTTTTGGTCGATTGTTTCCAGCGTGAAATCTCTAAAGATGTTTTTACACTCACAACAATTCTTCTTTTCGAAGCACAATCCATAAATACATTTTTGGCACTTCTGTAGAAAAGTGTTTTCCTAGCTCAAAGTTGGAGCGCAAAGTAAAATATTTTGTTGTTGCTACATAATTTATTTTCTATAGAAGTTGTTAAAGAGGCTACGGAAGTTATTTCTACAAAAGCTATTAAAAAGGCTATAGAAGTTGTTGCTACAAAATCTATTTGCTATGAAAGAAGTTGAAGAGGCAATTAATTCAAATTTACACAAATGACGATTGAAGAAGCATATGTGTTGATGAGATAGACAGACCATAGGCCCATTATTTACAGATCAGATGGTATCAAAGCAGGTTCATCAGAGACCTTGATGCAACTACCATGGGAAAATCCTTGAAGACGGAGAAGATGGAAGAGTTGAGAGACTTCAATAGGTAGATCCAAGAGGAAAGTTGGTGTTGGAGGAAGAGAGTGAATGAGATGGAAAAAGAGCTTACTAAGCGCCATAACTCCTTCATTTCCATGAGGGCAAAATTAGGCAAGAGTATATTGCAGTTCTTACAGTTGGGGAAAAAATTCACTACTCAGTTATGTCGGGACTTGGAAGTGAAGGAAGAGGCCTTGAAGGAGTTAGAAGCAGTTATACAAGAAACCAAGAAAGCCCCTTTTGTTGCCACTGTCGAAGCCAATGCCATGACCACGTCAAGCATGGTAAACTCACCTTCCAAGACCCTTTCTCAAGAGAATTTTGATGATTTTGAAAATCACAGTAGAGGCATTGATTCCAAGTTCATGAGACAAATGGGATATGATGGCCAAGGGATAAGCAAGGAAGGCCAAGGGATTCAAATCCCCATTGTATCTCAATATAGGCCCAACCATGAAGGCCTAGGATTTGGTGGACAAGAAGCCAACACAAGTTCAGCTCAAACAACCTTTGTCAAGGCAAGAGGAATAAAAAAAGAAGCCATTTCCATGGAGGAAATGGAAGTTGGAAAAGGATTGTGCAGGAATCCACTCAAATATGCTTGTAGAGGCTTGGAAAATGGAAACAAAGAGATGATTATACCATCCATATTCACTCCAACTCTTGGGGGACCAAGCAACCAAGCTAACAAGCATCATCACAAAAGGGAAATATATGGCTTAGTTTTTTTATGTTGCAAGAAATGGGGTCATAAGGCTAGTGATTATTGGCACTCTAGAAGGAAAAGCATCACATGCAAGAAATGGGGTCATAACGCTAGTGATTATTGGCACTCTAGAAGGAAAAGCGTCACATGCAATAACTGTTGTCAGTATTGCAGATTGATTGGACATTGGGATGCCAAACATTGGAGGCTTCACCCATAACTCCATCACAAGAACTAGACAATCAAGAAGAAAGCTTGGAGAGTCAAGGTTAAGATTAAAGAGGAGTTGCTTTCACTTGCATTCCAAGGAGCAACAGTTTTCCACCTATTGCAGCAGAAAATGTTATCTCTGGCTATAAGATGGACAACGGGGTTGTCCCAAAGGCATCCCCTACTCAACTCTTATCTTCCATCCTACAGTGGAGGTGCCCTTTCTTGGATATTTTTTGGAGTCTACTTGATGATTGGAGAAGAATATTGAAGGGAGTTGAAGCTTTTGGGGACTAAAATCTTGCAAATTAGGAGGTGTGATGTGAATTGGATACTTGTTAAACATCTTTTAAACTTTGTAATAAGCACATAGTTTCTTTCCCTTTTGTAAATCTATAAACATGTACTTTTTATTTTATTTTGTCTTTTTGAAAAAAATTGAAAGCGGAAACGAACCATTGTGATGGTTGGCCTTCCAAAGGCATCCCATTGAAAATTAAGGTTGTAGTGAAGAAGGACATAAATAGAGATATACAAGGAGAAAAGGGGAAGGACAATAGTAGAAATTGGGGCTCGAAGAGGGTAACCTGCTTGAATTTGAGTGGACGAAGGAGTTAATGAGCTTGTTCACACTAAGAAAAAGTGTCTCTAAGCCATGGCCATTTGCAATTTGTATTTTCAGTGATTAACGATGCACAAACTTTGTGAGTTATCACAATCTATATTTTGGTATAAATTACAACGATCTATGCATACTTTGTTGCAGTGTGTTTTCAACCTGTAGCACCTATCCATGGCCATTTTTTTCTTGCTAGGAATTTTACCCATTGCCTAGATGTTTTGTTTATTGTCTGGGTGAATTTACATACACATTGGAATTTTATTTACTACTCATGCATTTTATCCTCTGCCTAGGTGAATTTATAGACCCTTAAGCATTTTATTCTCTACCTGGGTGAATTTACATAACCCTGGATGTTTTATCCTCTCCCTAGGTGAATTTATAGACCCTTTGGCGTTTTATTTATTGCCTAGGAAAATTTACAAAACCCTGGGCATTTTATCCTTTTCATGGTGAATTTATAGACCCTTAGGTGTTTTATCCTTTGCTTGGATGAATTTACAAACCCTTGGGAATTTTATCTGTTGCATAGATGAATTTACATCCCCCTAGGAATTTTATTCATTGTTTGGATGCCTCCACTCACTTGTTGGTCAATTATTTCCATCTTGTAATATAAATACGTTTTTACACTCACAACAATTCTTCTTTTGGATGCACAATCCATAAATACATTTTTGGAACTTTTGTAGCTAAGTGTTTTCCTAACTCAGATTTGAAGTGGAGAGTGAAATATTTTGCTATTGCTACATAAGTTGTTTGCCATAGAAGATTTTAAAGAGGCTATGGAAGCTATTGCTACAAAAGTTATTAAAAAGGCTATGGAAGTTGTTTGCTACAAAATTGTTGCTACAAAATCTATTTGCTACGGAAGCAGTTGAAGAAGCAGCGAATTCAAATTACACAAACAAAATTTGAAGAAGAATTCATGTTGGTGAGAGGAATGGGCCATAGGCCCACTATTTACTATTCAACTATCCATACACAATGTCAAATGGTGAGGCAAGTAAATGGTCAAAACAAGTCTCAAAAGGTGAATTTTTGGAGGAAGAATGAAGCGCTCAATTGTATGAATGTTGGACGTACACCAACTACTCATCCCAAGTCCTTGGATGCTTGTTATCATACCCTCTCAATAGTGGTACCAACATCCAATTGAAAACTTCCATTTGTCCATTGGTCTGGGGATTAAATGCAATGGAATAACTCATCTTAGTATCAATTCTATCCCAAAGTGTTCTCCATAACCCACCCAAAAACATGTTATCTCAATAAAATATGATGGAGCTTAGTAATCCAAAATTTACCCAAACATGACTGAAAAATAAACTTAGTTTCTTCTAGTCCAAATATTGTGTTCTTACATGAAATGAGCACACACATCTTGCTAAAGTGGTATACCACAACAAACAAATAGTCATGGCCTCTCTAAGACATAGGAAATCCTCCAACAAAGTCCATGGAGATGCTTTCCCAAGGCCTGATTGATACTGGCAATGGCATATAGATCCCAAGCTCTCTATTGCTTGGCTTGCTTGTGTTGCAAAGAGAACAACCTCTAACAAATATCACCACCTGCTCCTACAAATTTTTCCAATGATATTGGAAGTGTGAGCTTCCCTCATCAAATGAAGTCTTCTAACTTGTGCTATGCACAACTTCTCCAACTTGTACAACGACCCATATTGGAGGTGATATTCATTTCCTTCATGAGGAGGATACTCTTCATGAAAAACTAGATAATGACTTTGGGACACAAGAAAATCCCTTCTGCCATTATCAGTAGGGGAACCACCAATATCCCTTACTATAATGACTAGGTTGAGTTGTCTTAGTACCTTCAAGTTTTATGCTTACATTAAAATGTAAGAATTGTCATTCTCGTTAATCCTGGAAGTCACTACTATATTTTTGGCCTTTATTG
>SNQJ01S0029654.1:121352-135244 GCA_010110895.2 Picea sitchensis | reverse complement strand
TGCTTGAATTTGAGTGGACGAAGGAGTTAATGAGCTTGTTCACACTAAGCAAAGGTGTCTCTAAGCCATGGCCATCTGCAATTTGTATTTTCAGTGATTAACGATGCACAAACTTTGTGTATATCTCACCCCTTTGTAATTTTCTCATGAGCATAATAAAAATTACATTTAAATGTTAAAATCTATGAGTTATCGCAATCTATATTCTGGGTATTTTGGTATAAATTACAACGATCTATGCATACTTTGTTGCAGTGTGTTTTCAACCTGTAGCACCTATCCATGGCCATTTTTTTCTTGTTGGGAATTTTACCCATTGCCTAGATGTTTCTGGGTGAATTTACATACACATTGGAATTTTATTTACTACTTGTGCATTCTATCCTCTGCCTAGGTGAATTTATAGACCCTTAAGCATTTTGTCCTCTACCTGGGTGAATTTACATAACCCTGGATGTTTTATCCTCTCCCTAGGTGAATTTATAGACCCTTTGGCGTTTTATTTGTTGCCTAGGCAAATTTACAGAACCCTGGGCATTTTATCCTTTTCCTGGTGAATTTATAGACCCCTAGGTGTTTTATCCTTTGCCTGAATGAATTTACAAACCCTTGGGGAATTTTATCTGTTGCATAGATGAATTTACATCCCCCCCTAGGAATTCTATTCATTGTTTGGATGCCTCCACTCACTTGTTGGTCGATTATTTCCATCTTGTAATATAAATATGTTTTTACACTCACAACAATTCTTCTTTTGGATGCACAATCCATAAATGCATTTTTGGCACTTTTGTAGCTAAGTGTTTTCCTAACTCAGATTTGAAGTGCAGAGTGAAATATTTTGCTATTGCTACATAAGTTGTTTGCCATAGAATATTTTAAAGAGGCTATGGAAGCTATTGCTACAAAAGTTATTAAAAAGGCTATGGAAGTTGTTTGCTACAAAATTGTTGCTACAAAATCTATTTGCTACGGAAGCAGTTGAAGAAGTAGTGAATTCAAATTACACAAACAAAATTTGAAGAAGAATTCATGTTGGTGAGAGGAATGGGCCATAGGCCAACTATTCACTATTCAACTATCCATACACAATGTCAAATGGTGAGGCGAGTAAATGGTCAAAACAAGTCTCAAAAGGTGAATTTTTGGAGGAAGAATGAAGCGCTCAATTGTATGAATGTTGGATGTACACCAACTACTCATTCCAAGTCCTTGGATGCTTGTTATCATACCCTCTCAACAGTGGTACCAACATCCAATTGAAAACTTCCATTTGTCCATTGGTCTGGGGATTAAATGCAATGGAATAACTCATCTTAGTATCAATTATATCCCAAAGTGTTCTCCATAACCCACCCAAAAACATGTTATCTCGATCAAATATGATGGAGCTTACCAATCCAAAATTTACCCAAACATGACTGAAAAATAAACTTAGTTGCTTCTCATCCAAATATTGTGTTCTTGCATGAAATGAGCACACACATATTGCTAAAGTGGTATACCACAACAAACAAATAGTCATGGCCTCTCTGAGACATAGGAAATCCTCCAACAAAGTCCATGGAGATGTTTTCCCAAGGCCTGATTGATATTGGCAATGGCATATATATCCCAAGCTCTCTATTTCTTGGATTGCTTGTGTTGCAAAGAGAACAACCTCTAACAAATATCACCACCTGCTCCTACAAATTTGTCCAATACACATACTATAAAAATTTCCCACTATATTCATTACTCCAAAATGTCCAATGATATTGGAAGTGTGAGCTTCCCTCATCAAATGAAGTCTTCTAACTTGTGCTATGCACAACTTCTCCAACTTGTACAACGACCCATATTGGAGGTGATACTCATTTCCTTCATGAGGAGGATACTCTTCATGAAAAACTAGATAATGACTTTGGGCCACAAGAAAATCCCTTCTGCCATTATCAGTAGGGGAACCACCAATATCCCTTACTATAATGACTAGGTTGAGTTGTCTTAGTACCTTCAAGTTTTATGCTTAGATTAAAATGTAAGAATTGTCATTCTCGTTAATCCTGGAAGTCACTACTATATTTTTGGCCTTTATTGGTAGCAAAAAATGTTGTTAAACTTGGCATCCACTCCACAGAGAATCATGGAAAGGTAATATTGTTTATTGAGGCATCATAAAAAGTCACAATTGATTTATTTTATCCATTGTTAAATAAACATATAATGGAGGAAAATGCTCATCATTGATGACAATTTTTAAAAAGATAAGTCGCAAAACATATCATGATAATAATTTGACTATCATCATTAAAAAAATTATAACAATGACTAAAAAATGCCCTTTAAAGTAGTCTTGCAGAAAATAAATGATTCCAAACTATTAGAGATGATTTCCACTTTCACATTATCCATCATAAACATCATCATTAAAAAGTTTATAAAAATGAATAAAAAATACCCCTTAAAGTAGTATTGCAGAAAAGGAATAATGTCAAACTGCTATAGATGATTGTCACTTTCATATTAGTCATCATAAACTAGTTTAAATCCATCTTAGCCTCGAATCTATCAAGCATTGAGAAGGTTAAAATCTTTGCAAGTGCAAACCTTTTTTAGAGTGAAAATATTTGAGGAAAGGTTTTCACTTCCAAGGATTTGATCCATTTGGGCTCCTAGACTAGTGTTATTTCATAAGATCCTAGATCCTAATAAAGAAGGATMTAGACTAGTGTTATTTCATTTATCGTTCACGTCATTKTCATATGATGCTCTTTGTGAACCATTTATTGAATATCATGGTTGTCATGAGATTGTTGACAAAGCTTCAAGCTTCTACAGAATCTAGTTGTTGGACATGTGTCCCCGAGGAAAATGGGTTTTGGTGGACTATGAGCCCCTCGTCCCCCAAAACCCTTGAAATAAATTTTTTGGGTTCTTTTTGGTCCATTTTGTGTCTTTTTAGCCAATAGCTTTTCGACCCATTGTAAGTTAATTCCAGTTAAGGAATTAGGGTTGTAATCTAACCTAGGTTAATGGATTAGGGTTTTGGATGTCATGAAATACCTATATATTATATTGTGAATAATGAGGTTAATATAAGGAGAAAGAGAAAGGTGTGGCTCTCAAGTTGGTTGGTTTTCCCGGTTAAGGGTCTACAGGGTAAATCTTTGTGTATTGTGTGTGTGTGTGTGTGTGTGTGTTATTGTTATTCTTAGGTTTTTAGATTTGTTTATTATTGTTTTTCATTCACAGGTTTATCAAACTCTTCAATTTATATCAGAGAAATATTATTATCTTGGATGCCTTTATTGCCAACATTTATCTCATTATGTGAAGAGAAATGATATATTCGGTCTACAATAAACCTCTGCTTGAGTGGGATCTTTGCATGGTGAATATCGTGTAAAGAAAATGGCAAGTACTTAAAGAATATAATTATAGAAGTTTAATGGCCAAAACTTCAAGTTATGGAAGCTAAAGATGGAAGATCTTCTTGTAGATAGAGAACAATGGGTTGGTGTGGATCTAGGTACAGAACCTAGTAGTATGTCGAAAGAAGATATGAAAAATATGGAAAGAAAGGCAAGAAGTACAATTTGACTTTGCCTCTCATAATCAATGTTGTTGAATGTATCTAAAGAAGACACTACAAAGAAGTTGTTGGAAAAGTTAGGGAATTTGTATAAGTCAAAATCCTTGGTAAACAAGTTGTTTCTTTGAAATAATATGTATCGTCTTAGGATGGAAGATGGTGACTCTATGACAAAGCACTTAAATGCCTTCAATACTCTAGTAAGTCAACTTGTCTCTATTGATATTAAGATGGAGGAAGAAAATAAGGTATTATCTTGTAACATTGTCTACCAAACTCTTGGGATAACATAGTTGTAGCAATTGGTAGCACCACTCAATCTGCATTAAAGTTTGAGGATATAGTTGTACCCTTGTTAACAAAGGAAATAAGGAGAAAGTCCATGGAGGGTTTGTCCAAGGATGTTTTATCTGTAACATGTCATTCTCAAGAGAGAAACAACTAAGTCTTCGGGGGTCGAATCTAAATCTAGAGGTAGATTGAAATCTCCATGACAATCTTTATGGAAATGTGATAAAACTAGGAATTATAAGAAATCTTGCAGATCTAAGAATGTTGATAAAGGTAAGGGATCTAATGATGCTCCTTCCATTGAAATGAAAACCTTTAGAGAAGAAGGGGGTAATGTTTACCTAGCATCTATAGGTACACACTTAGATCATGATGTATGGTTGATCAACTCGGGTGCTTCATTTCATATGAATCCTCATAGGGAGTGGTTTTGTGAATATGAAAATTATAATGGAGGTGATGCTTTTCTAGGAGATGACTCGACATCCAAAATCATAGGACATGGAAGGGTCAATTTGTTGCTCAAAGATGTAAGAATTAGAACTCTCCCTGAGGTTTTTCACATTTCATACCTAGCCACAAACTTGATATTTATAAGTAAGATGGGTGATGCAGGTGTGCATATTGTATTTGAAAAGGACACATGCAATATGGTTCGAGTAATGGTGTTGATGAGGGGAGTTTCAATTGGAACTCTGTACAAGTTGTTGGGTGTAATAGTTATGTTGTTCCTAAGGATAGAAATTAGTAAGATGGGACAGCTACTATCCCTGGAAAGAAGACCATGACATGGAATCAATTACTGGGACATATTGGAGAGAAGCGCCTTTGAGAATTACATGGTAAAGGTATGGTTGAAGGTATTTATGATTTCTAGTTAGATTTTGATTTATGTGAACATTGTATATATGGTAAATAGAATCAGGTGAGATTCTCATCCAGTGCTACAAGAGAAAAAGGAATATTGGAGTTGATACATAGTGGAACGTTGGCACAAAGTTGATGTTCAAAAAAGTGGCAATGGGATGTGTAGGAATCACACACACATGAACGTTCTTGTGTTCTTAGAAATACACATGCATATGTGATCCTACAGCCTCGACATTCCCCGAACCACCATGCAAGCTTGCTAACTCAGTGTCAAGTCCATGTTTTCATGAATGTGTGCACCTTCCTATGCATATGCACGTTCTTAAGCATGTGTGTGCTTCTAAGCACATGTGTTCTCTTGGGTAGTTTATTTCGAAAACAACACATGGTCATTTCCATTGTTGCCTAACCATGTAGCACATTTTGCAAGTTAATGAGTGATTTGAGGAGGCATTGTAGGAGTGTTTAAGTTCTAGTGTTAACTTCTTGTTTGATTGGTTCCAAGTAGGTTTGATGACACTTCTTCTTTTTGCGTTTCATAATTTTTTTAAATGATAAAAACAAATAAAACTATATTTTTTCCTCTTTAAATGCAACATATTTATATCACATGGAGTCTACACCTAAAGAAAACTCAGCCCCATCATCACCAAATGAAGATACAATGTATATTGCCAAGGAAAAATATTTTTGGGAGCAATACAATGTATATCACCAAGCAAACAAAAATTGGGGAGCGATAAATTGTGTATCACGGAAGAAAAAGATTTCTTTGGGAAAAACAATGGAGAAAAAATATTTTTCGGATTCGATGTGGTGTTGGCACTGAAGGAAAAATAAGAAGAAAGAAAGACTTAGAAAATTTTGGGAAAAAGGCATGTATCGACCAAAAGATAAAATTTTGGCTTGATATGTTGGCCAAAAGATAAATTTGTGGCCTGAAATATCAACCAAAAAGATAAAATTTTGGCTCGATATGCCAGCCAAAAGATAATTTTTTGGCTCGAAAAGTCAGCAAAAAAGATGAATTTTTGGCTCGATACGTTGGCCAAAAGATAAATTTTTGGAGCAATACATTTCCCAAAAAATAAAATAAAATCAAGAGAAACGACGGAGGAAAGATAAATGTTTGGTCCAAAACATCGGTGAGAAAAATAGTAAATTTCAGCTATAAAAGGGAGAGTTTCAACGAGAAATAAAATATTTATTGGTGACAAAGAATATAATTTTCAGCGATAAAGGGCATCTCAGTGAGAGAAAATACTTCTCGTCGACAAAGAAAATAATTTGTGGCGATAAAGAGGAGAGTATTGTTCGAGAAAAATATTCTTGGAGTGATGTATCGGTCGAGAAAAATATTCTTAGAGCATTGTATCAGTGGAAGAATAAACTATCGGCACGATAAGAAAAGAAGAGAAGAGAATAAAGGAGAAAAGGAAAGGAGAAAGATGGATAAGGATAAAAAAAAATGAATTTGGAGCCAAAAACTTGTTTTGGCTATAGCAAGAGAAAAAAAACTCAGAATCAAATGAAATTTAAAGGGTATTTCCAAAATGAGGAGGCCTACAAAAGTGCTAGTGAGGGCCTTTGGCCAATTCTACTTAAATTTTCCAGAAAATCCAAATGAATGGTTTTTGAAGGACATGGTGGTGTTCAATGACAAGAACCCAGATAAAGATGAAGATTTTATAGGGACTCTGAAAAAGAAAGCATGAAGATACCCAATTGGGATTTTGGCCAAGTTCTAAAAGAGTTAGAGTGGAGGTTCCAAAACAGGGGAAAATCCACTATTTTGGACCACTTTTGGGGGATTTTTTAAATTTTCAAAGGAAAAGGGACCCCAGATCACTAATCCAAAAAAAATATTACTCAAAATTTTACCTCCTCATCAATCCACACAACTTTTCTTCGGATATTTTTTTCCAAATTGGCTACGTTTGGGAGATAGTGGTTTTCACTAAAATTTCCAAGTCTAGAGAAAATGAAGAAGGGATAAGTTGGCAAATCCAGATTGATGCAGAAGTTGGATTGAGCATTAGTTCCTTAAGTAGAAAGTTGTTGTGTGTTCACCATCAAGAATTATATCAATTCTCGATATAAAAAAATTCTTGCATCTCGCAATATTTCTTCCTATCAGTGATAGAAGTTAGTCTCTGAGATTAATTGTACCCATGGAAAATGACACAATTAATTGAAATGACAAATTCAGGAAGCCATAATTTTTAGCTTGGAAAGTAGATTGAAGCATAAGTATAGTCATTGGAAAGGTAATCCACAGGGAAACATGAAGGGAGGTTTAATTTTTTCCAAGGAAGAATCTAGTTTTTTCATAAAGCTGTAAGAAAAAGACAATTGAACTTGAGAACCATGTAATTGCTCAATATAAAAGTTTTCCAAACAATGTCAATTTTGGAAAAACATTTCTAAATGATAGAAGTACATTTAGAGTGCATTATCCTAATAATAAAAGGGGTTCAGTTCTTAATAATGGGGTATTGTTGATGAGCAGGGGAACACTCAAGGAGAGAGTATCATTGTTGAGTCACAAAATTGACATCTTTTGGCACCCTTTTTCCCTTATTTTTTAATCCCTTTTTCCACCCTCTTGGCACAGATAACCATTTATTAGTCCATTTTAATACTTATATGTAGAATTAGGCTTAAGGTGTTTTCCAACTCATTTATTTTAGTATTTTATGTGAATTTATGATTAAATATTAGAAAAAGAACATATTTTCACTTATCTTTCGAAATTGGGTTAGTTTGTTGGTTGTTACAGGAACGGTTGTAAGCAAATCTATATCAAAAGATCTATGAATTGGGTTTTCATGATTTTTTAGGTGAAGCATCATAGGGACAAAATGAACATCTCCAAAATAAATCTCAACCACCCAGATTGTACTTTGGGAGAAATCAGTTGTTTATCAGTGATTACAGGAACATAAAATTCTTGTAGCAATGCAATTTAGTGATTTCAGGAACAAGCAGTTCTTGTAAATACACAATTCTTTTACTATGGCTCTGAATCCATATAGTAAAATTCAAATTTCCTCTTCAATCATTAAATATATTCCATGGATTGGGATCATTAATCAATCATCGTGGATAAAGGAAAGAATCTTGGAGCTCTTAATGAGATTAGTTATGAGTTGTTAGCAAAGATATTGAAGATATTTATGAGTTGATTTTTAGTTGTTGACTTTTAGAAAATGGTTGTAACCACGTGATAAATTTGGGGATCTAAATTTAATATTTGTTATTTCAGTTTCAAAGTAAGTTTATGTATAAATAAGAGTGTCTTGTCCATTCTATGGGGGGACTCTTGGAGCAATGTCCAAGTTATGATGGAATAAAATCATAGTTTCATGAAATCTTGTTTAAATGTAGATTTTACTTTCATAATTTATGTAAGTTTAGTTTAGTTTACAACAATTAGATTAATTTAGTTATGTTGTAGATTAGCATCAACACTCTATTCCATAGAGTATGGGTATGCTCCGGAAGGATAGAGAATTGGTTAGTATAGATTATTTTTTATTCACCATTTAATAGTTTCCCGCAAGTGTGTTGTTTAATTCATTTACTGGGTTATATTTCGAAATATAACAAATCATAGTATTATTGTAGTAAGGTTAAGATCTTGTAGAATCGAACAACTTAACTACAACCTGATATTTCAACCCTTGTGGATATAGTATATTATGACTCAACAGATTGGGGATGGGGTCTGCGACTAGGGTTTTCTTGGCCGCAGACCCGCAGCTTTTCTGCCTATCTCCTTGCGGCGTCTTTGTGCGGATTATTTCTTCTCGGGTTTTTGGAGTTTTACACAATGAGTGTGATCTCCTCAATGTTTTCCCTCGCGATTAAATCCTCCATCCCCTTGGTCGTTTTCTCCATTGTGACGTTTACTCTCGGGGTGCCACAGTATGCATGGATCGGGTTTGCAGTCGTTGATCCTCCTGTGGCCATGTCCCCCTCCACGCGAGCTTGCTGAGTGGTATCCTCTCTGGTGGTGGCCACACATATTCTGAAGCGAATACGACCTTTTCCCGGTCTTCTGTTTGGCGGACGCGCTCTCCTGGGAGTGGATCTAATCGATGTTTACTGTCGATATGGCCTTAAGCTCCAGATCTGGGTATTTGTGGCCCTGCTTCAGGCATGGTTTCTTCCCAGATCTGGTTTTTTGTGTGTCGTATGTTCTCGATCTGCCTTTTCATATATGTTTCTTCGAGATTTTTATGTGGTTTTATGGTCCTCTATCTCTTTAGCCTCTAAAGGGTGTGGAGGCGTTACTTGAAGATTTATGAGGGTTTGGCCCCCACCAATCCAACCCTGTTATTTTGTTCAGGAATTGATGCAATTCTAGGGCCTTCTCAGTGGTCTTGGTGTCCGAGATCCCCTGCGTCCCATTCTGGTTTGTGATGTGGAGTGGTTGCTTGAGTTTTATGCTTCTCTATGGTGGGGTTTGTTTTAGAGCTTTAAGTTCCATCTCTCGGGCATGCAGTGTTGATCTTGTCTGGTGGGGTCAGTGCTTTGAGGTCTGTCTTGGGTGTGCGGCTTCATTTTTTCTCCTATGTGGTTGTAGTCTCTCTTGTGGACCCTTTGGATCCAGTTCTCGATGGGTTTAATTGTCTCTTCGGCCTGGTCTGTCCAGGTTCTCTTCATTCTTCGTTTATGTTGTGTTATTGGCTATGATTTCTTGAGGTCTCTTGGCCTTTACTACCTACATTGGGGATATACCTAGCTCCTTATTTGGCACATCCATTGTGGTATTATACTTTGCGCCATTTCTGGCTATTAACACTTCTTTCAGTTTTCCCAAGTACTAGGCATGTGCTTTCAACACCTACAAAATGTAATTTGGTTCTCTACAGATGAATAGAATTACGATTTTTCCGAGGAAAAAAAAGTATATTATGACTTGGTGATGAAATTATTTAATTATGCAAATGTGTCCATAGATTAGTTTTTTTATCAAATCTTACCAACAACCGGAGTAGTGATTCATGGAAAAGGAATCATGCAAAGAGATAACATGGTGAAAGAAGGGTCCCAATAGCGTGATTAGTGATCAAGTACATAATCATTGCCCAGAGTGATTGAAGCTAAGCTTTGATTTCTAAAGTGTGGTGTGTTTCATTTTTGCAATGCTATTTCAATTCATAGATTAGCATGCAGTTTTTGTTTCTTAGAATCATATTAGATAAACTAGTGCAAGTTAGGAAATTGTAATCCTACACATAAAGTGCATGACATCTCGCAAGTTTACACACTTTGGATTGATAATAAAATGTAATAGGATCTAGACATATAAATTGATTTTCATTTTTGGTATCGTTGCTAGGAAGATGTCAAGGGTGCAATAGTACTTCTTGTATTAGTTTTAGATGAAACAGGGTATCGAAATGCACAGAGATGATTGACAACCACATTATCTAAGATATCTCATAATCAATGGTTTGCATTTAACTTAGGTCATATCAAAATAATTTTGAATTCAGGGGAATAGAGGCGATAAGACGAGAGGTAAGAACCTGCACATTCACTACAAAAATTCTCTAGTGAGTCTCTATTTCATTGAATTTAAATTGTGATAGTTTAAGCATGCATGAGTAAATTTAGGTGAACCACTGCAATTATTCCCACTCATGGCGCAGTAAGAACCACTCCATACATTAATCCATCGACAGGTAAATCTACAAGAGGTGGAAGGCATTGGTGAATGAGGATTCCACTTGAGAATGAGCTAAAAGGGGATGCATAATATTTCTCAAAGGAAAATCAAATACCTCAAGGTAAGCTATGTAAATCATGAGTTTAAATTTCAATATATTTTTCTCACAACTCATGCTTTAATAAGGTATTTGATTAACTATATTTGCATAATTTTTTTTATCACTTGGTAACATGGGCTTCCAAAAATTTTCAATCAACATTCTTCCATGAAAATATTATTTCTGTATGCATTGGTATTTCCATCAAAACATAGTTGCATTTCTTCTTGGAAAGCTTGCTTATCAATAAAATTAAGCATAATGAAGTTATAGTAACAAAATTGCTACAAATTAATCAAACAATTACAAATTTTATGAAGGCCTATTACAAGATCTACAAAATGGTATTGAATAATTTTGGTAGATGAACTCATTAAATCATTATTAACACCCCCACAAAAAATTTCATATACCTACAATCACACTTCAAAAAAAAATGTTGATTGATAAACTGCCTAAAAATAGAGTTGGGACAGTCATAATTTGAGGGAAATGAAGTCATTTTAAAAACATTTCTCTAAGGGAGACATCCCTTTTAATATAGTTTACATACCAAATTGAATCACCTCATGTTGATGTCGAACAAAAAAGTTATGACAAATTTAGTGATTGTCTGTCATAAAAATTGCATTGTTAAACTCTACCTCTTAGACTATTCATCAGCAATTTTGAGATATCAAATAAAATTGTTTATAAAAGATATTTCTAGTGGAAATATACACATGCGTATACTTCAATCTCCCATGGGAATCATGTTAATCAGACTTCAAACAAAAAATTTATACTAAAAAGAGTCATTGTTGGTCTAAACTGGAAATCAAAAATACCTCTACCCTGCAGGTTGTTCCTCATCAGATTTGACATATCAATTATTTGTGTTTTTGAAATGTGTTTCTATTGGAGATACTTACATGAATATAATTTAATATACAATTGGAATCATTTCAATCCGTCATCAAATGAAAAATCTAGGTTAGAAATAGTAATTGTCGGTCTAGGTAGAAATTCACAAACGACTTTGTCAAGCAGGTTGTTCCTTAGCATGTTTGACATTTCATTTCAAATCACTTTTAAAACTTGTTTATACCAGAGATATACTTATAAATTCACTTTAACATGGCTTTTTAATCACTCCAATTGGACATCAAATGAATATTTTATCTACAAAATAATGTCGAGTAGTCTAACTGGCCACCACTCCTCAACAGGTAAAAAAATGCATTTTTCCTTGTTAATATTTCTTTGGAATTGTTTTATATGCACTATTTGTAATTTTTTTGAGTATTTATTAGAAGAATAAACTCCAAACACCTTTCTTCCTCCATCATCTCACATTTATTGCAGGCAAGTGTTAAGTTGTTGCAGGTCCTGGATTCACAAGGTCAATTTATGAACAAATGATTTCGAAGATTCAATTTTGAATATTTGTGAATGAGGATGTCACATCCAGACATTCACACCAAATAAAGTGATATTGAATATTGAGGATTGAGCCATTTTCGAAGCTCAAGATCCTTGGAGCTTTCTACGGAAATGTTACAGTTGTTGGACAACAACACCAAAATTTTTCAAATGGATTGAGACCACAACAAATGAAGAAATTATATGAAAAACAAATGAAAACCAGTGTCAAAGAAGAAATCCAATTCCATTTACACATCCAAAATGAAACTTCTACCTACTATTTCACCATGGTATTCCCATGCATTTCCTTCTTCCGAGCTAAAAAATGCATGCATGTTGAAGTCAATAAAATTTCCTTTGTTTATATGGTCAATATTGAAACCAAATATTTTTCATGACATTACTACTATCACATTGTAATTTGAAGCTACTTACATTCAAAAAATTTCCATACTTTCCTGCTTAATCCACTTCTAATCCATGCAATAATGTCACTCAACTCACTTACAATGTTGAGTTACCCCACTAACCTATTCCTTTCCTCAAATAAAATTTGATGGTTAAATTTTTTTTGGTAAGTACCTAAAGAGATCTGAAGATATAAAATAGAATAATAACTCACAACATTCACCAAAACACTAAGCACGAGAAATAGAGAAACCCTTGAGGTAGGGTAACACCATATATTATTTCTTATGGAAGGAATGCACTCCTCAAGCAATACTTGCTTGTTACAATAACAATATTCTTCACTATGCTCCAACACATTGCTTACACTTCTTAATGTTTTAGGAACATTCTAGAGAAGGAATCTTCTAGAAAGCTTGTTTATTATATCTAACTACCATAGTGAGCCTTATTTAATAATATAGTGGACCTAATCCACCTTACATTGAATGGTCTCCACTAATAATACATAACCACATTCTCATTGGGTACCTCCCATATTACCTCCCTAGGTATATTCCCATACTACCTCCCTATCTAAATGTAGTATACCTAGGGAGGTAATATGGGAGAATGTAGTATGCCTAGGGAGGTAATATGGGAGGTACCCAATGGGAATGTGATTAAGTATTATTAGTGGAGGCCATTCAAGGTAAGGTGGACTAGGTCCACTATATTATTAAACCACTGGTAGTTAGATATAATAAATAGAATTTCTAGAAAATTCCTTCTCTATAATGTTCCTAGAATATAGAGAATGTTATATAAATAAGTGTAAGAAATGTATTGGAGCATGGTGAAGAATATTATTATTGTAACAAGCAAGTATTTCTTGAGGAGTGCATTCCTTCCATAAGGAATAATATATGGCCTTACCATACCTCAAGGGTTTCTCTATTTCTTGTATTCAATGTTTTGGTGAATGATTTGAGTTATTATTCTATCTTATATATTCAGATATATTTAGGTACTTACCATGGTCTCAGGCGCCATTAGACCTTGGAGTGCTTGAAAATCAACTTGCTAGTAGGGATTCCTTGGGCATATTAATTTCTAGTTGTGAAAACCCTTTGGGCGCAGTCAGAAAAATCTTGTTTGAAAACTAGCTTGTCGGTGGACAAGATTTGCAAATAAAAGACAAAATCAAAGTTCCATCCAAATTTAGTTTCTCCTTGCATCACAGATTTCCAATCTTTGTTGCTCCATTAGAAGATTTCTCCAGATCTCAGTTTACAATTCATCATGATACAAGTTCCACGTTCCACATTGTTATTTCTAGCATATTTTTTACATCATTATGGAGCATCTTAGCCCTCTTACCTCTCAAGATTTCATATGTTTGTTGCAGATCTCATGGACCTCTGAGGTAGGTGTAGGTATGTTTCTTTTCCTATTATTTAATCGCATATTCACTAAATTCTATAAGATTGTATTGGAAAAAATCTTACGCCTACTATGATCTTTTTGTTGCTCTCCTACACCCTGCATATTTGTCGTTTTTTTTAGGATAGAAAAAAACCTTCAATTGG
>SNQJ01S0029654.1:100233-121020 GCA_010110895.2 Picea sitchensis | reverse complement strand
TTTTGGGTCCTTTTTGGTCCATTTTGTGCCTTTTTAGCCAATGGTTTTTCGACCCATTGTAAATTAATTCCAGTTAAGGAATTAGGGTTGTAATCTAATCTAGGTTAATGGATTAGGGTTTTGGATGTCATGAAATACCTATATATTATATTGTGAATAATGAGCTTAATATAAGGAGAAAGAGAAAGGTGTGGCTCTCAAGTTGGTTGGTTTTCCCGGTTAAGGGTCTATAGGGTAACTCTTTGTGTATTGTGTGTGTGTGTGTGTGTGTGTGTGTGTGTTATTGTTATTCTTAAGTTTTTAGATTTGTTTAGTATTGTTTTTCATTCACAGGTTTATCAAACTCTTCAATTTGTATCAGAGAAATATTATTATCTTTAGGGGGATGCCTTTATTACTAGCATTTATCTCATTATGTGAAGAGAAATGATATATTCGGTCTACAATAAACCTCTGCTTGAGTGGGATCTTTGCATGGTGAATCTCATGTAAAGAAAATGGCAAGTACTTAAAGAATATAATTATAAAAGTTTAATGGCCAAAACTTCAAGTTATGGAAGCTAAAGATGGAAGATCTTCTTGTAGATAGAGAACAATGGGTTGGTGTGAATCTAGGTACACAACCTAGTAGTATGTCGAAAGAAGATAGGGAAAATATGGAAAGAAAGGCAAGAAGTATGATTTGACTTTGCCTCTCATAATCAATGTTGTTGAATGTATCTAAAGAAGACACTGCAAAGAAGTTGTGGGAAAAGTTAGGGAATTTGTATAAGTCAAAATCCTTGGTAAACAAGTTGTTTCTTTGAAATAATATGTATCATCTTAGGATGGAAGATGGTGACTCTGTGACAAAGCACCTAAATGCCTTCAATACTCTAGTAAGTCAACTTGTCTCTATTGATATTAAGATGGAGGAAGAAAATAAGGTATTATCTTGTAACATTCTCTACCTGCAAACTCTTGGGATAACATAGTTGTAGCAATTGGTAGCACCACTCAATATGCATTAGAGTTTGAGAATATAGTTGTGCCCTTGTTAACAAAGGAAATAAGGAGAAAGTACATGGAGGGTTTGTCCAAGGATGTTTTATCTGTAACATGTCATTCTCAAGAGAGAAACAATTAAGTCTTCGGGGGTCGAATCTAAATCTAAAGGTAGATTGAAATCTCCATGACAATCTTTATGGAAATGTGATAAAACTAGGAATTATAAGAAAGTTTGCAGATCTAAGAATGTTGATAAAGGTAAGAGATATAATGATGCTCCTTCCATTGAAATGAAAACCTTCAGAGAAGAAGGGGGTAATGTTTACCTAGCATCTATAGGTACACACTTAGATCATGATGTGTGGTTGATCAACTTGGGTGCTTCATTTCATATGAATCCTCATAGGGAGTGGTTTTGTGAATATGAAAATTATAATGGAGGTGATGCTTTCCTAGGAGATGACTCGACATCCAAAATCATAGGACATGGAAGGGTCAATTTGTTGCTCAAAGATGTAAGGATTAGAACTCTCCCTGAGGTTTTTCACATTTCATACCTAGCCACAAACCTGATATTTATAAGTAAGATGGGTGATGTAGGTGTGCATATTGTATTTGAAAATGACACATGCAATATGGTTCGAGTAATGGTGTTGATGAGGGGAGTTCCAATTGGAACTTTGTACAAGTTGTTGGGTGTAATAGTTATGTTGTTCCTAAGGATAAAAATGAATAAGACGGGACCCTTACTATCCCTGGAAAGAAGACCATGACATGGCATCAAATACTGGGACATATTGGAGAGAAACACCTTTGAGAATTACATGGTAAAGGTATGGTTGAAGGTATTTATGATTTCTAGTTAGATTTTGATTTATGTGAACATTGTATATATGGTAAATAGAATCAGGTGAGATTCCCATCTAGTGCTACAAGAGAAAAAGGAATATTGGAGTTGATACATAGTGGAGCGTTGGCACAAAGTTGATGTTCGAAAAAGTGGCAATGGGATGTGTAGGAATCACACACACATGAACGTTCTTGTGTTCTTAGAAATATAAATGCATGTGTGATCCTATAGCCTCGACATTCCCTGAACCACCATGCAGGCTTGCTAACTCGGTGTCAAGTCCATGTTTTCATGAATGTGTGCACCTTCCTATGCATATGCACGTTCTTAAGCATGTGTGTGCTTCTAAGAACATTCGTTCTCTTGGGTAGTTTATTTCGAAAACAACACATGGTCATTTCCATTGTTGGCTAACCATGTAGCACATTTTGCAAGTTAATGAGTGATTTGAGGAGGCATTGTAGGAGTGTTTGAGTTCTAGTGTTAACTTCTTGTTTGATTGGTTTCAAGTGGGTTTGATGACACTTCTTCTTTTTGCGTTTCATAATTTTTTTAAATGATAAAAACAAATAAAACTATATTTTTTCCTCTTTAAATGCAACATATTTATATCACATGGAGTCTGCACCTAAAGAAAACCCAGCCCCATCATCACCAAATGAAGATACAATGTATATTGCCAAGGAAAAATATTTTTGGGAGCAATACAATGTATATCACCAAGCAAAAAAAATTTGGGGAGCGACAAATTGTGTATCACGAAAGAAAAATATTTCTTTGGGAAAAACAATGGAGAAAAAATATTTTTCGGATGCAATGTGGTGTTGGCACTAAAGGAAAAATAAGAAGAAAGAAAGACTTAGAAAATTTTGGGAAAAAGGCATGTATCGGCCAAAAGATAAAATTTTGGCTTGATATGTTGGCCAAAAGATAAATTTGTGGCCTGAAATGTCAACCAAAAAGATAAATTTTTGGCCCGATATGCCAGCCAAAAGATAATTTTTTGGCTTGAAAAGTCAGCAAAAAAGATGAATTTTTGGCTCGATACATTGGCCAAAAGATAAATTTTTGGAGCAATACATTTCCCAAAAAATAAAATAAAATCAAGAGAAATGACGGAGGAAAGATAAATGTTTGGTCCAAAACATCAGTGAGAAAAATAGTAAATTTCAGCAATAAAAGGTAGTGTTTCAACGAGAAAGAAAATATTTATTGGTGACAAAGAATATAATTTTCGGCGATAAAGGGCATCTCAGTGAGAGAAAATATTTCTCGTCGACAAAGAAAATAATTCGTGGCAATAAAGAGGAGAGTATTGTTCGAGAAAAATATTCTTGGAGTGATGTATCGATCAAGAAAAATATTCTTAGAGAATTGTATCAGTGGAAGAATAAACTATCAGCACGATAGAGAAGAAGAGAAGAGAAGAAAGGAGAAAAGGAAAGGAGAAAGATGGATAGGGATAAAAAAAAATGAATTTGGAGCCAAAAACTTGTTTTGGCTATAACAAGAGCAAAAAAACTCAGAATCAAATGAAATTTAAAGGGTATTTCCAAAATGAGGAGGCCTACAAAAGTGCTAGTGAGGGTCTTTGGCTAATTCTACTTAAATTTTCCAGAAAATCCAAATGAATGGTTTTTGAAGGACATGGTGGTGTTCAATGACAGGGACCCAGATAAAGATGAAGATTTTATAGGGAGTCTGAAAAAGAAAGCATGAAGATATCCAATCGGGATTTTGGCCAAGTTCTAAAAGAGTTAGAGTGGAGGTTCTAAAACAGGGAAAAATCCACTATTTTGGACCACTTTTGGGGGATTTTTTTAATTTTCAAAGGAAAAGGGACCCCGGATCACTAATCCAAAAAACAATTTACTCAAAATTTCACCTCCTCATCAATCCACACAACTTTTCTTTGGATATTTTTTTCCAGATTGGCTAGGTTTGGGAGATAGCGGTTTTCACTAAAATTTCCAAGTCTAGAGAAAATGAAAAAGGGATAAGTTGGCAAATCCAAATTGATGCAAAAGTTGGATTGAGCATTAGTTCCTTAAGTATAAAGTTGTTGTGTGTTCACCATCAAGAATTATATCAATTCCCGATATAAAAAATTTCTCGCTTCTCGTAATATTTCTTCCTATCAATGATAGAAGTTAGTCTCTAAGATTAATTGTACCCATGGAAAATGACACAATTTAATTGAAATGGCAAATTCAGGAAGCCATAATTTTTAGCTTGGAAAGCAGATTGAAGCATAAGTATAGTCATTGGAAAGGTAATCCACAGGGAAACATGAAGGGAGGTTTAATTTTTTCCAAGGAAGAATCTAGTTTTTTCATAAAGTTGCAAGAAAAAGACAATTGAACTTCGTGAACCATGTAATTGCTCAATATAAAAGTTTTCCAAACAGTGTCAATTTTGGAAAAACATTTCTAAATGATAGAAGTACATTTAGAGTGTGTTATCCTAATAATAAAAGGGGTTCAGTTCTTAATAATGGGGTATTGTTGATGAGCAGGGGAACACTCAAGGAGAGAGTATCATTGTTGAGTCACAAAATTGACATCCTTTGGCCCCCTTTTTGCCTTATTTTTTAATCCCTTTTTCCACCCTTTTGGCATAGATAACCATTTATTAGTCCATTTTAATACTTATATGTATAATTAGGCTTAAGGTGTTTTCCAACTCATTTATTTTAGTATTTTATGTGAATTTATGATTAAATATTAGAAAAATAACATATTTTCACTTATCTTTCGAAATTGGGTTAGTTTGTTGGTTGTTACAGGAACGGTTGTAATCAGATCCATATCAGAAGATCTATGAATTGGGTTTTCATGATTTTTTAGGTGAAGGATCATAGGGACAAAATGAACATCTCCAAAAGAAATCTCAACCACCCAGATTGTACTTTGGGAGAAATCAGTTGTTTATCAGTGATTACAGGAATAGGAAATTCTTGTAGCAATGCAGTTTAGTGATTTTGGGAACAAGCAGTTCTTGTAAATACACAATTATTTTACTATGGCTCTCAATCCATACAGTGAAATTCGAATTTCCTCTTCAATCATTAAATATATTCCATGGATTGGGATCATTAATCAATCATTGTGGATAAAGGAAAGAATATTGGAGCTCTTAATTGGATTAGTTATGAGTTGTTAGCAAAGATATTGAAGATATTTATGAGTTGATTTTTAGTTGTTGACTTTTAGAAAATGGTTGTAACCACGTGATAAATTTGGGGATCTAAATTTAATATTTGTTATTTCAGTTTCAAAGTAAGTTTATGTATAAATAAGAGTGTCTTGTCCATTCTATGGGGGGACTCTTGGAGCAATGTCCAAGTTATGATGGAATAAAATCATAGTTTCATAAAATCTTGTTTAAATGTAGATTTTAGTTTCATAATTTATGTAAGTTTAGTTTAGTTTACAACAATTAGATTAATTTAGTTATGTTGTAGATTAGCATCAACACTCTATTCCATAGAGTATGGGTATGCTCCGGAAGGATAGAGAATTGATTAGTATAGATTATTTTTTATTCGCCATTTAATACTTTCCCGCAAGTGTGTTGTTTAATTCATTTACTGGGTTATATTTCGAAATATAACAAATCATAGTATTATTATAGTAAGGTTCAGATCTTGTAGAATCGAACAACTTAACTACAACCTGATATTTCAACCTTTGTGGATATAGTATATTATGACTCAGCAGATTGGGGATGGGGTCTGCGACTAGGGTTTTCTTGGCCGCAGACCCGCGACTTTTCTACCTATCTCCTTGCGGCGTCTTTGTGTGGATTCTTTCTTCTCGGGTTTTTGGAGTTTTACACAATGAGTGTGATCTCCTCAATGTTTTCCCTCGTGATTAAATCCTCCATCCCCTTGGTCGTTTTCTCCATTGTGACGTCTACTCTCGGGGTGCCACAGTATGCGTGGATTGGATTTGCAATCGTTGATCCTCCTACGGCCATGTCCCCCTCCACTTGAGCTTGCTGAGTGGTATCCTCTCTGGTGGTGGCCACGCACATTCTGAAGCGGATCTGGCCTTTTCTCGGTCTTCTGTTTGGCGGACGCGCTCTCCTGGGAGTGGATCTAATCGATGTTTACTGTCGATATGACCTTAAGCTCTAGATATGGGTATTTGTGGTGCTGCTTCAGGCATGGTTTCTTCCCAGATCTGGTTTTTTGTGTGTCGTATCTTCTCGGTCTGCCTTTTCATATATGTTTCTTCAATATTTTTATGTGGTTTTATGGTCCTCTATCTCTTTAGCCTCTAAAGGGTGTGGAGGCATTACTTGAAGATTTATGAGGGTTTGGCCCCCACCAATCCAACCCCGCTAGTTTGTTCAGGGATTGATGCAATTCCAGGGCCTTCTCGGTGGTCTTGGTGTCCGAGATCCCCTGTGTCCCCTTCTGGTCTGTGATGTGGAGTGGTTGCTTGAGTTTTATGCTTCTCTATGGTGGGGTCTGTTTTAGAGCTTTAAGTTCCATCTCTCAGGCATGCAATGTTGATCTTGTCTGGTGGGGTCAGCGCTTTGAGGTCTGTCTTGGGTGTGCGGCTTCATTTTTTCTCCTATGTGGCTGCAGTCTCTCTTTTGGACCCTTTGGATCCAGTTCTCGATGGGTTTAATTGTCACTCTGGCCTGGTCCGTCCAGGTTCTCTTCATTCTTTGTTTATGTTGTGTTATTGGCTGTGATTTCTTGAGGTCTCTTGGCCTTTACTACCTACATTGGGGATAAACCTAGCTCCTTATTTGGCACATCCATTGTGGTATTATACTTTGGGCCATTTCTGGCTACTAACACTTCTTTCAGTTTTCCCAAGTACTGGGCATGTGCTTTCAACACCTACAAAATGTAATTTGGTTCCCTACGGATGAATAGAATTACGATTTTTTCCGAGGAAAAAAAAGTATATTATGACTCGGTGATGAAATTATTTAATTATGCAAATGTGTCCATAGATTAGTTTTTTTTATCAAATCTTACCAACAACTGGAGTAGTTATTCATGGAAAAGGAATCATGCAAAGAGATAACATGGTGAAAGAAGGGTCCCAATAGCATGACCAGTGCTCAAGTACATAATCATTGCCCAGAGTGATTGAAGCTAAGCTTTGATTTCTAAAGTGTGGTGTGTTTCATTTTTGCAACGCTATTTCAATTCATAGATTAGCATGCAGTTTTTGTTTCTTAGAATCATATTAGATAAACTAGTGCAAGTTAGGAAATTGTAATCCTACACATAAAGTGCATGACATCTCGCAAGTTTACAAACTTTGGATTGATAATAAAATGTAATAGGATTTAGACATATAAATTGATTTTCATTTTTGGTATCATTGCTAGGGAGATGTCAAGGGTGCAATAGTACTTCTTGTATTAGTTTTAGATGACACATGGTATCGAAATGCACAGAGATGATTGTCAACCACATTCTCTAGGATATCTCATAATCAGTGGTTTGCATTTAACTTAGGTCATATAAAAATAATTTTGAATTCAGGGGAATAGAGGCGATAAGACGAGAGGTAAGAACCTGCACATTCACTACATAAATTCTCTAGTGAGTCTCTATTTCATTGAATTTAAATTGTGATAGTTTAGGCATGCATGAGTAAATTTAGGTGAACTACTGCAATTATTCCCACTCATGGCGCAGTAAGAACCACTCCATACATTAATCCATCGACAGGTAAATCTACAAGAGGTGGAAGGCATTGGTGAATGAGGATTCCACTCGAGAATGAGCTAAAAGGGGATGCATAATATTTCTCAAAGGAAAATCAAATACCTCAAGGTAAGCTATGTAAATCATGAGTTTAAATTTCAATATATTTTCTCACGACTCATGCTTTAATAAGGTATTTGATTAACTATATTTGCATAATTTTTTTTATCACTTGGTAACATGGGCTTACAAAAATTTTCAATCAACATTCTTCCATGAAAATCTTATTTCTGTATGCATTGGTATTTCCATCAAGACTTAGTTGCATTTCTTCTTGGAAAGCTTGCTTATCAATAAAATTAAGCATAATGAAGTTATAGTAACAAAAATGCTACAAATTAATCAAACGGTTACAAATTTTATGAAGGCCTATTACAAGATCTACAAAATGGTATTGAATAATTTTGGTAGACGTACTCATTAAATCATTATTAACACCCCCACAAAAAATTTCATATACCTACAATCACACTTCTAAAAAAAATGTTGATTGATAAACTGCCTAAAAATAGAGTTGGGACAGACATAATTTGAGGGAAATTAAGTCATTTTAAAAACATTTCTCTAAGAGAGACATCCCTTTTAATATAGTTTACATACCAAATTGAATCACCTCATGTTGATGTCGAACAAAAAAGTTATGACAAATTTAGTGATTGTCTGTCATAAAAACTGCATTGTTAAACTCTACCTCTTAGACTATTCATCAACAATTTTGAGATATCAAATAAAAGTGTTTATAAAAGCTATTTCTAGTGGAAATATACACATGAGTATACTTCAATCTCCCATGGGAATCATGTTAATCAGACTTCAAACAAAAAATTTATACTAAAAAGAATCATTGTTGGTCTAAACTGGAAATCAAAAATACCTCTACCCTGCAGACTGTTCCTCATCAGATTTGACATATCAATTATTTGTGTTTTTGAAATGTGTTTCTATTGGAGATACCTACATGAATATCCTTTAATATACAATTGGAATCATTTCAATCCGTCATCAATGAAAAATCTAGGTTAGAAATAGTAATTGTCGGTCTAGGTAGAAATTCACAAACGACTTTGTCAAGCAGGTTGTTCCTCAACATGTTTGACATTTCATTTCAAATCACTTTTAAAACTTGTTTATACCGGAGATATACTTATAAATTAAATTTAAAATGGGTTTGTAATCACTCCAGTTGGACATCAAATGAATATTTTATCTACAAAATAATGTCGAGTAGTCTAAGTGGCCACCACTCCTCAGCAGGTAAAAAAATGCATTTTTCCTTGTTAATCTTTCTTTGGAATTGTTTTATATGCACTATTTGTAATTGTTTTGAGTATTTATTAGAAGAATAAACTCCAAACACCTTTCTTCCTCCATCATCTCACATTTATTGCAGGTAAGTGTTAAGTTTTTGCAGGTCCTGGATTCACAAGGTCAATTTATGAACAAATGATTTCGAAGATTCAATTTTGAATATTTGTGAATGAGGATGTGACATCTAGACATTCACACCAAATAAAGTGATATTGAATATTGAGGATTGAGCCATTTTCGAAGCTCAAGATACTTGGAGCTTTCTACAAAAATGTTACAGTTGTTGGACAACAACACCAAAAATTTTCAAATGGATTGAGACCACAACACATGAAGAAATTATATGAAAAACAAATGAAAACCAGTGTCAAAGAAGAAATCCAATTCCATTTACACATCCAAAATGAAACTTCTACCTACTATTTCACCATGGTATTCCCATGCATTTCCTTCTTCCTAGCTCAAAAATGCATGCATGTTGAAGTCAATAAAATTTCCTTTGTTTATATGGTCAATATTGAAACCAAATATTTTTCATGACATTACTACTATCACATTGTAATTTCAATCTACTTACATTCACAAAATTCCCATACCTTCCTGCTTAATCCACTTCTAATCCATGAAATAATGTCACTCAACTCACTTACAATGTTGAGTTACCCCACTATCCTATTCCTTTCCTCAAATAAAATTTGATGGTTAAATTTTGTTTGGTAAGTACCTAAAGAGATCTGAAGATATAAGATAGAATAATGACTCACAACATTCACCAAAACACTAAGCACATGAAATAGAGAAACCCTTGAGGTAGGGTAACACCATATATTATTCCTTATGGAAGGAATGCACTCCTCAAGCAATACTTGCTTGTTACAATAACAATATTCTTCACCATGCTCCAACACATTGCTTACACTTCTTTATATAACATTCTTTATGTTCTAGGAACATTCTAGAGAAGGAATCTTCTAGAAAGCTTGTTTATTATATCTAACTACCATAGTGAGCCTTATTTAATAATATAGTGGACTTAATCCACCTTACATTGAATGGTCTCCACTAATAATACATAACCACATTCTCATTGGGTACCTCCCGTATTACCTCCCTAGGTATATTCCCATATTACCTCCCTATCTAGATGTAGTATACCTAGGGAGGTAATATGGGAGAATGTAGTATACCTAGGGAGGTAATATGGGAGGTACCCAATGGAAATGTGGTTAAGTATTATTAGTGGAGGCCATTCAATGTAAGGTGGACTAGGTCCACTATATTATTAAACCACTAGTAGTTAGATATAATAAATAGGATTTCTAGAAAATTCCTTCTCTATAATGTTCCTAGAAGATAGAGAATGTTATATAAATAAGTGTAAGAAATGTATTGGAGCATGGTGAAGAATATTATTATTGTAACAAGCAAGTATTGCTTGAGGAGTGCATTCCTTCCATAAGGAATAATATATGGCCTTACCCTACCTCAAGGGTTTCTATATTTCTTGTGTTCAATGTTTCGGTGAATGATTTGAGTTATTATTCTATCTTATATCTTCATATATATTTAGGTACTTACCATGGTCTCAGGCGCCATTAGACCTTGGAGTGCTTGAAAATCAACTTGCTAGTAGGGATTCCTTGGGCATACTAATTTCTAGTTATGAAAACCCTTTGGGCGCAGTCAGAAAAATCTTGTTTGAAAACTACCTTGTTGGTGGACAAGATTTGCAAATAAAAGACAAAATCAAACTTCCATCCAAATTTAGTTTCTCCTTACATCACAGATTTCCAATCATTGTTGCTCCATCAGAATATTTCTCTAGATCTCAGTTTACAATTCATCATGATACAAGTTCCACGTTCCACATTGTTATTTCTAGCATATTTTTTACATCATTATGGAGCATCTTAGCCCTCTTGCCTCTCAAGATTTCATATGTTTGTTGCAGATCTCATGGACCTCTCAGGTAGGTGTAGGTATGTTTCTTTTCCTATTATTTAATCACATACTCACTAAATTCTATAAGATTGTATTGGAAAAAATCTTACGCCTACTATGATCTTTTTGTTTCTCTCCTACACCCTGCGTATTTGTCGTTTTTTTTAGGATAGAAAAAAACCTTCAGCTTGGGGGGGGCAGGGGGGGGGGGAATTCATACCTTTTTGACACCTCATGTTCTTTTTCTACCTTTTTTACTCCTTGGAGGGTTCCCTTGTGTAAAAATTGGTGATAATGTATGCCTCTTCCACATTTTACAATTATTGTTACCAAAACCTTAGGAACTTGTAACCATCATCGATTCTCCTACTAGCACAAGACATAAGAGAAATACAACGGTTCAAGGATGATCTAGAGACCCTGAGGATGCTTCAGCAGCTACCAAGTGTCAGGAAGGAAAAGTGTTGACATCATCAAAAGCTAGTCAAAACAAAAAAATATATATATTAACATTTACATATTACAAGAAGTCCAGATTCATGTAATTGTTGTTGGTTTTCATACTATTGAAAAACCCAATCAAAGTTTTCCATTTGTAGGACGTTCTATATGACCAAGGGATGCTTCAGCGCCGATCATATGTCGATAAAACCAAACATGGATGTCAGGAGAGGGCGATCAAACCACAAGTCAAACCCATAAATAACAATGGATTGGAGATAACAGACAACGAAAAAGATAGACGAGGACCCTGATTTTATGCATGAAATCATTAAATTAGATCTGTAAAAGGATAGTGAGATCTAAAAACCCACCATTGACTGCAACAAGGTCACATAAAGAACACGCAAAAATGAAATTCACATGCAATCAATCTTATTTTGTAATTAGTTTCCATATCATAGAAATTAAGGAATACAATCAACAATATGATCTCTTTAGACTTTGTGTCATGATTCTATTTGAAATAATAATAATAAAAAGGCAACAAATCATCATCACTCCATGGGAATAGAACAACAACAAAAAAGGGAATACAAGACAAATATTTGGCTACTTTGACAGAAAATGAGCAACTCATGGAACAACACTAGAGAATCAACTAGAGATATTGTAGAGAGAAGCATTTGTGACCAAATTTGATGCTAGAGATGACTATGTATGGAACAACAACATAAGAATTTCTACATGAGTTCAATACTCATAGAGACTTCCTATGAATTCTACAAGGTTCTTAGTAAACCACAAACAACAAGAGAAATCATCACAAAAACACTTCAAAAGGTGAGTTATTTATGTTGATTCTTGGACAGCCCTGTGACGCACTTTCAAAGGTCTATTAAAACAATGTGGAGCAATGAAAAAGAGGTGGGTTAAAACAACAGATAAGTACAAAAATCTGTGTTTTTTTTTAATGCAGAGAATCTATTTTTTATAAAATACAGTGATTTCCAACAATTTGTTTTTAATAAAGTGTAGAAAATGATTTCATCGTATCTTGAGATCCGTGAACTGGGTGCTCGTGAAGTTTGGAGGGTAAGAACATAAAATTAGGACGAACAAATCTGCAAAATTGCTCAAAAACTTAGCTTCTAGTTTGTGAGAAATTTGTTGTTTTTTAGGCCTATAGTAGATTCTTATGATTCTTGTCACCTACAGGACTTTTAGTCACTAGTCAAAGCTTTGAAGGTTGACATAGGGCAAGATGAAATTTTCACATCATTCCATGATATTGTTTCTATCCAAAATGGATTGCATATCAATTATTTAGCTTCTTGCACAAACTTTAGGTTATTATTATGGATGCAGGCACAAGGTTTACCTTTCAAGTTTATAATATTTTTGTTGCAACAAAAGGGAACAATTTTAGAGAGGTAAGTGTTGTCACACAAGAACCAACACTTACGAAACTTGTGGTTGTTAAACAAGAACCAACCGCATGAATCTTAGTTGTAACTCAAGTTTTTTTAACAATGTCTTCTCTTTAGGGTTTCAAGGATACATTTTATGATTCAAATGAAAACAAGCTTATTGCCCCCTTTTTTTAAGGAAGAATACCCAATCACACAAGTTCATTGCAATACAGAGTTGCATGAGGACATGCAACATATTCAATTAGGAGGAAATATCGAGTCATAGAATTGACATCTTTTGGCACCATTTTTTCCTTATTTTTAATCCATTTTTCAACCTTTTGGCCCACATAACCCTATATTAGTCAATTTTGATACTTATATGTGGAATTAAGCTTAAGGTGTTTTCCAACTCATTTCTTTTAGTATTTTATGTGAATTTATGATTAAATATTATAAAAGAACATATTTTTACTTATCTTTTGAAACTGAGTTAGTTTGTTGGTTGTTATAGGAACATTTGTAATCATATCCATATCAGACGATCTATGAACAATGTTTTCGTGATTTTTGTTGTGAAGCATCATCAGGACGAAATGAGCATCTCCACAAAAAATATCAACAACCTAGATTGTACTCTGGGATAAATCAGTTGTTTATCAGTGATTACAGGAATAGACAGTTCTTGTAACAAAGCAGTTTAGTGATTACAGGAACATGCAGTTCTTGTAACTGCATAGTTTTTTTACTCTTGCTCTGAATCTGTACGGTCAAATTTGAATTTTCTCTTCAATCATTAAAGATATTCCATAGATTTGGGATCATTAATCAATCATCAAGGATAAAGGAAAGAATCTTGGAGCTCTTAATAAGATAAGTTATGTGTTGTTAGCAAAGATCTTGGAAATATTTATGAGCTGATTTTTAATTTTTAATTTTTAACAAATGGTTGTAACCACATGAAAAATTTATGGATCTAAATTTAATATTTGTTATTCCAGTTTCAAAGCAAGTTTATGTATAAATAAGAGTGTCTTCTCCATTCTATGGAGGGACTCTTAAAGCAATGTCCAAGTTATGGTGGAATAAAATCATAGTTTCATGAAATCTTGTTTAAATGTAGATTTTATTTTTATAATTTATATAAGTTTAGTTTAGTTTACAGTAATTAGATGAATTTAGTTATGTTGTAAATTAGCATCAACACTTTATTTCATAGAGTGTGGGCATGCACCAGGAGGATAGAAAATTGATTAGTATGCATTATCTTTTATTTGTGATTTAATCATTTCTCGCAAGTGTGTCGTTTAATTCATCTACTGAGTTATATTTTGAAATATACCAAATCAGAGTACTCGTGTAGTAAGGTTTAGATCTTGTAGAATTGAACAACTTAACTACAACCTCATATTTCAACCCTTGTGGATATAGTATATTATGACTCAATGATTAAATTATTTAATTATGAAAGTGTGTCCATAGATTAGGTTTTTTAATCAAAACTTACCAACAAACATAGTGGTGAAGCATGGAAAAGGGATCATGCAAAGAGATAACCTAGTGACAACAGGGTCCTAATAGCATGATCGATGCTCAAGAACATAATCATTGCCAAGAGTGATTGAATATGAGCTTTGATTTATAAAGTGTGGTGTGTTTCATTTTTGCAATGTCATTTCAATTTCTAGATTAACATGAAATTTATTTTTCTTAGAATCATATTAGATAAACTAGTGCAAGTTAGGAAATTGTAATCCTGCACATACAGTGCGCAACATCTTGCAAGTTTACAAACTCTAGATTGATAATAAAATGTAACAATATTTAGACATATAAATTGATTGTCAATCATGTCAAAGGATTATTAATAAGAAGATCAAATGACATAAATGAAGATTGTGTGGGTCTATTGCAAAATATAATTCGAGGGTCCCATGGACATGGAATTATGGTGGAGCTTGTAAAGTTGTCTGAGACAATAAATATCTTGCATGGGGAATCGCGGAGCTACAAAGTAGGAAATGAAAGGTTGATAAGGGCTCTGAAAGAGCAAAGACAAATTAATATTTAGCTACTACATAGTCTGAATGACTTGCAAAGACTAATCAACAAGGATTCTCACATAAGACATGACGTTGATAGGTGAAGAATGACATTAAAGGCCACGGGAAGGCAAGGTAATCCTCCATAGCCTTGAAGGCAGAAATGTAATGATGGTTGCAAATCTTTCTACAAAAGAGAAAAAGGACTTAATGAGGTGTTGTGTGACTCATGAGATGGGCAAGTCATTTCTATGTACAAGCATAGGAATGCCTAGAAAAGAGTTGGACTAACAACTTTTATCTTAAGGTATTCATAGAAAGAAATCCAGTTATTTTATCAGAGTGCACAGTGGAAGCAGGGTAAAAGTGCAAAGAATTTAGGGGACATAATAATGAAGATCATTCACTTAGCAGTGTCAATGGAGAAATATAGCATTCCATCAAGAGTAGTTTAGTATTGAGTGTATAAGCATGGTTTCACAGGGAATCACTCAATGAAGTGAAGAGAAGTATTCAAAAATTGAGCAAAGCCAATGGACAACTAGAAGTAATGGCAAGGGATGATATAATGAGAATGGTTAAGCTATTTAGGGAATACTACAACAACAAGAAGATGGAATGATATGAACTACCTCATTCCAATGTGTTGGAAGGTTATGGCAGAATAAATTTGGGAAATGATTGCTTAAGTAAAGGTAGTTGCCAATAGGACAAATTGGTTGGAATTGAAATATGGCCAAGTGGGACTTGGATGAGAAATGTTCAGACTAAGGAACAATAATGCACAGATGAGCATAGTGAGAACACACAAGGCCGCAAGGATCTAGACAGATTCAAGAATGGATACATGGAGAACAAAAAATTGGAACGGATATGCACTAGAAGTGATGCATGATGCATATAGGAAAGATAGAATACATATGTATTAGTAGGCATACTTACAGTGAATGCTTGGTGCATGTAGAAGTGCACTAGTGCATATGGACATGCTTGGGAATACATATTCCATGCTTGTAGAATGAAAGTAGTATGTTGTTATCTATGCAATAATGATGTTGTAATAATTGAATGTGACTAATGATGGATTATGTATCTAGGAAATTTTTTGATCAAGAGGTTGGTGAAGGGAACCTGCAAGCTTCTACAAAATACCAGCTAATCAAGTAGCATCAAGTAATTTGATAACAACCATGAAGGTATGCATTCAGTTGCTTATGATGCATAAATGTTGAAGGGTAATTGAGGTAAGAATTCCCTCATTCATAATTCTACATTTGAACTTATGTGTATTTTGAGCATGACACTTCACAGATCCGATAAAGGAAAAGGGCCTTGAAAGTACAAAATTTATTTAATGTGTGAATGCATTTATATGGAATTTAATGGTATGTTATGTTGGTTATGAGATCATAACCAAGACAAATAGAAGGCATACTCCTATTATAAAAATAGATTCCAATAGAGCTATCCATGTGCGAGGCCATGATGTGGTTGGACATGGAAGGGTTATAGTTCTCAATGATATCCCTACATATAATCGATGTTTGGATTGCAACCTCTTTGTCGAAACTGAAGAGCACCAAAGGATTATACTCCTGGTGTGTGCATGGGTCAAAGAGGAAGGTATCCAAGTTATTGAACAAGTAATCGGGAAGATCCTAGATGATGTGTCGAGGTGGTGGTTGGACCTTCCAACTCACCATGGTGGAATACATGATACATATATGTGGAATTTTGGAGTCAATGCAAGGGCACATTGTGTAAATGTGGTCATGAGTATTGGCACATTGGTTTGTTGGTAGAATGTTTGATTGCATTATGTAATGATGAGAATGTTGATAATGCATAATGAATGATAGTTTCATTCCATTTAATATGATTAACAGAGAGAAGTGATTGAATTGTTAGTATGTTACAATTTTGAGATCACTTCATGAGCTATTGTAAATGTGCAATAAAAGGATAATGTGCATGAATACTAACAATTTGTTTAGTTGAATGAAAGTTGAGAAAAATTGCAGAAATAATGGTCTCGGATATGGAAATGGTGCAAGCCCATAAGAAAGAACGATACCTACAGCTACAAGAGCCTAACATTATGAGAAGCAATCACATACTGAGAAATTTGAATTTCCTTATGAAACAGATTTGAATTAATAAGTGGGATTACTATGATTATATCCCATGGTGATTGTATGTATATGATACAGAATAGATGATGGTTATTGAAGCTAGAAAGATCAAGAAGAAGGCTATTGTTAGGACATTAGAACCATATGTTTTCCACAAGTTACAGACTGCTAGTGGAAGTTTGGTAGTAAGATGGTGCTTTCCTTGCATGTGAACACCTTGGAAAATGATGGATCACCTGAGGGACTTTGTAGCAGTGAAGGGGATACTTGGGATTGGAGGGTGAGTATATCAAGGAAGAGGAAACTTAGGTATGCATATAGCATGGTGACTAAAATCATGAGGGTGTGTCTGAAAGGACAGTGAGTTGAATTATTTCATGTGGTAGCTTAGTGAAGCATAGGATAGCCATATAGATAAGTATGAGCTTATGATTACAAACTTATTTTTGAATACATGATTACATTTTGGAGTTAAAAAATCTTGTGGATAAGGTAATTGTTATATTATAACTACTATAACATGTATGTTTCCCTGATGATCGTATAAGAACAGCTGGAGAATGAAGACATGAATCAAGTGCCTAGAAAGAAGAGCACCGGAAATAACTGGAGCTCAAGAACAAGGGCATGGAATAAGTAAACTCCAATGGAATTACAACTTGGAAGAAGCAAAGTGGGACCTGGAAGATGTAATGCAGGAGGCATATTCACAGTTGTTTGAAATTTTGGAGACTTCGTTATTGCAGCTGGAGTTCCTAGAGTCACAACTCACAGACTTCATGTCTGACCTGTGTTGGAGCCCTAGATGGGAAGTGGGGCAGCTCGAGGGACTGGTGTGCGGAGAAGTGGGTACACTTCATTGGGTTGTGCAGGTTGAGGGAAATGAAATATTTTTTATTGGAATTATTATAGGATTCAATAAACTGTGAATTTTTTGCATCTGGAGTTGTTGGAGCCACAACTATAAGACTCCCTAGTTGTTTTGTGTTGGAGCCTTGGAAGAGAAGTGGTACAACCTAAGGGACTGTGGATTAGAGAAGATATTATTGGTTGGAATTGTTGCAATAATTATAAACTGTGAAATCATGATGTATGGTTTTCGGGCCGGAGTGCCTATGTATATATGTCTTGGTCGGGGTACCCATGTATACATGTTTGGGCTAGAGCGTTTGTGTGATATTAGGCTGGAGATCTTGTATGTTGATTAAAGTTCGGAGATCACGGCATTGTAATATGCATGTACACTTATATGGTGATGTGCATTGAGGAAAGTGCAAAAATAAGAGGGAGAGGAATGTAACATCCCCAGTTTTAATCCCTATAAATTATAATGTAATTGTACATATGTAATTTAGGCTAGTGAGCCTGTATGCTTTGGGTCGGAGAGCCTATACTGATTACTATGGTCCAGGGCCGAGCTATGTAAATTGTACATTTTAACTATTAATAAGAATAAATCATTGGTTACTATATGAGAGGGAGGGGAATAATGTGGGGCTATGACTCCACAAGAGAGGGGGATAAAATGGGGTCCAAGGGGTTCTACATGCCTAATAATCCAAGCCATTTCATTATTAATATTTACCTCCTTTGAATTATTAAACCCATCATTGAATACATGTAAAAGTGGTTGGTGGGTAAGGTCATCTCACCCATTTACGACAGCATGGATTGAGTACAACCATTTTTTTGGAAATGTGAAAATCAAAGAATGCATGAGAGAAAAGGAAATTTGAGTGGGTATTGTGGACAGTTTTTACAAGATGAATTTTGGGATAGCAAGGGAGAGATTGGTGCTAGAAAGAGCATTAGCCATGTTGTGTTTGAGGGCATCCATGAGAGGTTTGAATTTTATGTCAAGAATCAAGTTGTATGCCTATAAGTGATATTTCCTATAGAGGAAATTGGTCAAGATCCTATGGTTGAGCTACTATGACCACTCCTATAACAGTTGAGAATTGATTGGGTCCCCAGTTGTGAGATTTTTTGGCCAAACTTGTGTTAGATCCTTGGAGGGAAGTGGGATAGCTTGAGGGACTATGTGGTAGAGAAGGGGATCTCATTCCTTGAGTTGTGCAGGTTGAGGGGAAAGAGAGAAGGTGGATTGGAATTGTTGTTGGAGTTAGAAACCTGGGTTTTTTGTTGTTTTGTGTGGATAGTGGACAAGCAAGAGGGCCAAACCTCCTTGTGGATTCATAGCCCAGACAAAAGGGTGGCTTGTTGTTGAGAGAAATGGAACAACAAGCCTATGGTTGGGAGAAACATTTTCCATACAAAGCCAATTAGTGATTCCCCAAAAGATAAGGGTATTGTTATATTTTGTATGTTTAATTCCTCTATGCAAATTGAATATTTGAATGTTGTGTTAGCTTGAATAATTGCATTCACAAATTTTTAATGTGTTGTTAGATGCATGAGAAATCATGGGCATGCTACATTTGTTAATTTTATAGTATCAAGGAATTTTAATCAGTTTTTAGTAGGATAGATACGTAGATTGCAATAATAATGAAGACAACTACTATTTAAATAAAATGGCATGTTTGAAGCTATGAGACTTATTTCTATTCAATGATTTATACCAAAAATCCTCTACAAAATCTATATCATAAAATCAAAATTGTTGTTTTAACTTACTATGTTGCTTGTCATCAAGTCAACAATGTTTTATCATACAAACTCCATGCTCACTATAGTAAGAAATGAGGATTCAATCATTGCAGCAAATGTTGGTGACCTTCATATATGTGGGTCTCCAGAGCTCGTTTCAGTGGAGAGAGCATGAGAAAATCTAATGGACTAAATAAATAAGATGGGTCTGATTAAATTGGGGTCAATATTCATAGTGCCCCTCCTTCACGCCAGCCACGCATCCCCTGCTAGAAGCTAGTGTATGCTAGTGGGTGGGGGGTTTCTCTCTCTAATCTTTGACCAAGTGGGAAGGCCCAATTACATAAGCCATAGGTGACATAACTCATCGGGATCAAGCAGTTGGAGAATAATTATTCTTCCCTCCTGTACAAAATAGGTCTATTTGATTAGGTCCTTTTTTATCTCACATACTGCAAATAGTGAGGGAGAGACAATTTCCATGTAAGACAACCATTGTATGAGAAGCATTGATTAAGAAATGGATGGAAGGTGATTTCTCAAATGTTGAGTTTGTGCATGGAGAAAGTTGAAGGTGATCTCATAAATGTCATCAAAACGTTGGGGCTTTAATAAACTACTCAAATTGTGTGGTCACTGTGAAAAACAAATGTTGTTATATTAGATGCTTNTTGCCTATTTGGTCTGTTCCACTATGTCTATTTCAATATAATTTTTTAAACCATGAAGAACACACCAATTAAAATGTGAAAGAAGACTATGTCTCGTTTGATTATCTTTTTTTTTAAATGTGCTCATAAAAAATGTAAAAGAAAAATTAATAATATAAAATTTACTACAATAACTTAAGAAAATTAATAATATAAAATTTACAAGGATTTGGTCGTTTCTAATTAGTTATTTATTATTTAATATATTAAGTACATTTACCTATAGATAGCATTACAAAATTACAAACAAAATTAAATTTGTTGGTGTAAAACAAAGTTACCAAATTAACGATAACTCTCCAAAGTTCTCGATTTTTAGAGGTCACATTTAATGGCAATTTTTACCCCCATTTTAATAAATAGTGCTACTCGTAGCACCCTTTTTTTTGGAGGTGTTTAAAATTGTGACTTCTTTGATAATACGACCTTGATAACCATCACCATTGCAGAAAATTGACTCTCAAACCAAAAAAAGATGCTTCCAATAGCACCCATTTTATTTATGTAGATAAACTTACGAATTAATTGAAACCACAACCTTAATAACTAGTATCGTTGCAACTTAAAAACTTCAAATTGATTTCTAAATCTAAAAGATGTATTTTACTTATTAATTA